>SAYO01028581.1:32865-44302 GCA_004023745.1 Recurvirostra avosetta
AATGAAACTGCTTTGCAGGTTAGTACGATTTTTACTGTCTGATGGTACTTTCTATGGTCCTCTCTAAAAATCAGAGAAGGGAATGGGGCGATTCCGTTGCCTGCGGTGCATTTGGAGTCTGGTGCCAAAACCAACAGGGAAATCAGCTGAGAGATGAAGATTTAACCATTGGGTGACATGGTTGCTGATAATTATATGTTCAGGATAATGAACACTGGTAGTTTCCATCAGCCTGTGGCTGTTTTGCATTCAGGGAGGACTTGTGAATCCAGGCCACACAGCAGAAGACCTCTCATGCACAAATTGCCTCCTCTCTCACCACACTCGGGTTGCTCTTACTCATTTAGTATTTCAGGAAAATGTTCTCAAAGTGCTGGTGTGCTTCAGGAGTACAGCTCTCATTTGGGGAGATGACCAGCAGGCTGATTAGACACCAAATCAGTTTTCGGTCGTGGAGATTAGACACTAAATCCCCTTAACTGCAGGACACCTGGACACCTCGGAGGCTTGGAGGTGTCGGAGATTTCTACCAGTTTCTTTCCTTGTTTCCAGCTCACCAGTTCACAGCTGGGCAAGACGTGCAAGGCTGGCGGGGCACTCGGCCAGACATTTTTTAGCCTGTTCACCCACATTTCATTCCTTGTGCTCGTAGCTCAGGAGCGGGACTGTATGTGCTCAAGCAAACTCTGTGCCGGCTCAGTGAGGCTTTCGCCACAACCCTCAGCAGCGTGTGGAGACCCTGCACTTGTGTGTGGATGTCTGTGGAGGCTCAGCACACCATTAGGGCCTGTTGTTTAAAATGAGCTTTTACAACTGGGGAAACGATGGGTTGCCCAGGCCGGCAAGTGAAGACCGTTGGCAGCTTGGCTGCCATCAGGGCACTGCTCTTATTGCTCTGGACTTGTACAACCAACCAAAGTCCTTCTCGAATGAGGAAAAGTCAGTGGTGCTTGCAGTTGTTTATTTTAGCTACTGTAACTTCATACGATATTCAAATCTGTGTAAATGCAATCCTTTCCTGGTGTTTTCTCTGCTAATCACCTCAGTAATATGTATGGAAGTAGTTTCTTCTTCTGTAGCTTGCTTATACAAACACTTCCTGATACTCATTTTGCTTTCATTGCCTCTCCGCTCCTCCTGCTCTCGCTGCATGGAAAATACAGGACGTACCATGTTGCTTAATCCTTTATTTTCCCCTCTGCCTGGCAGTCTTTTCGCTACCTCCACCCCAAAGCCTTATTTTACTCCTCCTTGCCTGAGAGCAGTCCACAAGTCGGTACAGAATGCACAAACGAGTGCAGACACACGCACACACATACACATACGTATATATATTATTTTCACCTGGACAATGTGGTTTACATCATCTCACATCCATTGCCCTAACCTTTTCAAATAATTCACATCAAGTTTTAGTGTTATTTTAGTTTGTCTTAGCAGCACGTTTGCAGTTGAATTTATACAGTATTTTATAGTTTGATTCTTTTCTCCCTAGTTCTTTAGGGAAGAAATGTTGGAAAAATCAATAAATATGAAAGAAAGTTATGGTGCAATATACCACTCTACTGTTAGAATTTCACTGTGTTATAAATAATTTAATGTATAGATGAAGAACAGACTTTTGATTTACTACTGTCTGTCTGAATTACTCATATATGGTAAATTTCTGTAAAGGGGTCATATTTGACCGAAGGTGTCTGTTATTGTTGGCATTAAGTGATCTGCTTTCCAGAACTGCTAGGCTACTCGTGGCACTGGACCAATTTGTTATTTTGGGAATAAAGTCTTTGTTTAGCCTTCTGGCACTCAGCATAGCTCTTAAAAATGGTTTTCTTTGTTTCGCTTTAGGTTTTCTGTTGCCCTTAAATCTGCTCCGTTCTATGGGTTTTTTTTGTCACAGGAGACAAGGCGCCTGAGTATTAGGTGTACTCTTTCTTGGATATCTTCCCAGAAGGCTTAATTTCAGGTGGGTGGGAGGGGGACACGTGCAGATAACGTACAATATTGTACTTGTACATTGCAGTGTCAGCACTCCTGTGTTCATCTAAGACCAGCAGCTGTCACTGTTGCTGATGTTCACTAGATGTCAGATATGATTTTTATGTTATACCATAGCACCTGGAGAAGTTGAATCATGTTTTTTTCCACATGTAAGTGTTACCTCATTGTGTACAACCTGGAGTCAAATCCAGTAGAGGACTTGGACAGTTAAAGGAGAAACGTGTTTATACCTGACTGCAAAGCTGCCTTGGTTCCTGATTTTAAGGCTGCTGGACCCGCATGTTTACGCAGACCCAGCTCTGCCCCAGCCCTGGCATGGATGTCACCTTGGGGCATGGAGGATGTCCAAGGCCAGCCGGGATCCTAAGGAAAATGTTCCTGCCCCACAGCCATTGCCGTGCTTAGTACACAGGCGGGATGTTCTCGAAGAAATGCCATTGCCAGCTTCCCTGAAGGCAACTTCTGGTGCTATTGTGCGTGATAACCTTGCAATTAGAGCAGTCAATGAGAGTCTGGGAAACCCGCATTAAGTTCTCTTTTCAGGAGGAGAGGATGCCAGCGGTCAGGGAAGACTGTCTCCCTCGCCAGGCTCCAAGCTGCCCTGCGAGAGTGGGTCTGCAGCTGCAGGGGCAGAAGAGGGGGAGAGCCCACGCTGTGGGGGTGAGGGGTTGTCCACCCAGCTCTTCGTTATGCCCAGGGCTTCTTTAGTTCATCACTCAGGGACTGCTCCCTGTAAGAGCACCCTAGCGGTTACCCAGGCAAACAGGGACCCCTGGGCTTCTCCATCAGAGGTGTCTGGCCCTGGGGCAGTGCAATCACACAGCTCCTCCCTGCTCCTCCATCAGCTCTCCTCCGTGAACTTGCCCTGCAGGACCAGGAGTGCCCCAGCCTGGGCTGGCCCATTTCCTTGGGTACTGACCAGAGAAGTGTGACTTTGTGCCCTAGGAGTCCTGAGCAAGGGCTGTGACCCGTTACTGTCTCTGTTGTTACCCATCCCACTCTTCCAGCTGTGGTTTGAAAGAAAAGCAGGCACCCTGCTCCATTATCGCAAGCCGTGTGTTGGGTGCAAGGAAGGAAGGTCCCTGAGACCAGCCCACAGGCAGGGTCCCGAGGGGCTCGGCTGAAGGCTGCCTTTTGCCTCCTGGTTTCTACCTCTCTGTAGTAACCCTCCCAGTGCGTGAGCTGAGCAGGGCTCTGCCTGCTCTCTGTTTACTGAGGCACCTGTGTGCATCATACACGTAGCCTAACTGGCGAGCCGCAGGGGTCTGAGCATCCTCAGCCATCCCAGCTCTGTGGGCTTGATCCCAGCTGAGGCTTTCATCCTGTTAGGCAGCTGGGCCAGGCTCCTGTGCAGCTCAGGAGGTCAGGGGACTCCACTGATTTACAGTCTGGAGCAGTTCTCTGGATTCGGGCTCCGTACGTACAGTATTTTTATTGAAGAGGTCCTCAAGAATGTTTTTTGTTCGGTCAGGGCTGAAGTAAGCTCCCTGGTAAAATGCACACTTAAGGACATACCTTAAGTCCCATCAACTTAAATGAATCTTAAGCAGGTTCCCCTTAGTAGTTTTGCAGAACAGGGCTGTGACCTCAGGACCTGATTTCGCTGTCCCTGCTCAGGCATGGGAGTCGGTGGGGTGAACAGGCTGGTATTGCCACACCGTAGCTCAGGTCTTGGAGCGGAGTAAGGATTTCAGGCTTTGATTCTCTGTGGAAGACATCGTCACCCGTTTGGATGTATAGCACAGAAATGACACTGTGCTGCCTTTCTGTACTCTCCTGTCACGGCATGTTTTCTAGATGGTTCAGCAGAGATAGTAGACTTAGAATTATGCATTTGAGGCTCATAAAATATCTTGCAAACCTCAGCCTTTTGAACTGAAGCACTTCCATATTTTCTCAAAGTATTTTTTAAAAGAGCAATCAATGAAAATGTCTCCAGGAATCCAGTTTTCCAGGAGACGGCTCCTCATTCATCTTGAGTACCAAGTTACGCTGCAAAAGGCCCAACTCAGCAAACACAAACCCACAAATTTACCTTAAGTCCCAAGGGAGCCTCGCTGAGCACAGTTCTGGCTTGCGTTAGCATGTGTTTGAAGAGTCTGAACACAGAGACCTGATGCTGGAAATATTTATGACAGTTTGACAGCATTTGTTAGGAAACGTGCCTCCAGCATCACGTAGATCCCACTCCAGCCCTCAGGCGAGCAGCAAGTGGGTGTCGCTGGTGCCCTGTGCTGCAGGTGCTCTGATAACAAAAGTTTAAATGAAATTTAAAGGGATGAGAAAGAGAGAGAGCTCCGAATTTCTGCTGTGGATGAAATTATGTTTCAGCAGATGGTAAATTTTTATCCAAAGTGTGTCCGGTCTGTACAATTTGGATGGCTAAATATCAGCTTGCAGTGTTGCTTAAAATGTGAGGCTGTACTATGTAGTCCTTTAGGACTTGGGCATCTGGATCTCCTGACAACTTAGCTGAAGGAGCTGATGTGGATAGTGCCGTGGCATGGATAGTACCCCCACGTCCCTCTTCACCTGAGGTATGGGCTCCTGACTGCCCACCTGACCTTTCGGGGGGCCTGAGAGGGAGGACATACTCCACCATCCTTGTATATAACTCCTTGATCCTGGAGTCAAGGCTTTGAAATCTCAGAGGTGTCATTTGGTTTGTTTATAATTCAAGTGAAGTGACAGGACAGGGAGCATTGGCTGGGAAGAAGAGAGGTCATGCAAAGAGTGCAGCAGTTAGCTCATGGGGGCAGGCTGGGCAGCAGCATATCGATGAGGGCTTGAAAGGTACATACGTATGCTATTCCCGGCCAGATCCTGAAGTCCTCACGCTAGTATTTGCTCAAACAGGCTGTTAACATCAGAAGGTTTGTCTGTACGAGGTGAGATATATACAGAATGAGAGCAGCAGTATTTGATGTCTCACGGTGAGGGAGGGAGCTATAAAGCTTTACAAAACAATGTGTTTTAAAAAATAATTTGAGGGCAAAAGGGGGGTGAGAAGTTGGACAGGAAGGCAGGTCTCTTGCTCTATAGCTGGAATGGGTTTTGACACAGAAGAGCATTGCGGGTACAAGAAGGCTCAGCTTCTTTTTGGTTCAGTGTTTTGGCCAACTCATTGCTTTGCCTGTTTTTGGCTGAGTGCCTGTAGCGGCTTGTTTCCATGGTCGTTGTTGGGTCATCAGTTTTACTCAGTTCTTTGGCATTTTCAAAGAGCCCAATTAAGGCCATTTCCTTGAACTTCATCATTAGGGACAGTGCTCGGTTTGTGCACTCCAGTTACATGCAAAATCTGGTGCAGCCGTCCCACATGTGGGGACTTGTGCGTACCTTCCATTTGTGGAACTGGGATTTTATATGTCTGTAGAAGAGAAGTTTTCTATCTGACTTGAATTTCCCCAGGCCTGGAGAGATATCCAAGAGGAAACTGGAACCCGTGTTTCTTTGATCTTAAATAGACCTTTATAAAATTCTGCCATAAAGTGGGCTTTGAATTACTGGGAGCAGGAGCAAACGGCATCCCACCGGGAGCTCTCTGTAGTGCATGGGAACATTCAGTAATAGGATTTGGGTCTTAATTTGAAGCCTAGCTAAAAGAAAGGTGTCAAAATATTGATCTTTCCAAACTGTATGCAGCATGTGTTATAGCTGGCCGCTGAGATTTTACTTCAGTCTGCATCAGGATTGCTGATACTAGTCACTAATATAAATATTACTAAAAGGTTCATTTTTCTCCCTTAATGTGGCCGCTAGTGCTCTGGAGTTTTCAGTTTCATATTTTTTCCTCAATATTACTTACAAAAAATACAGACTAAATGGGTTGCCTATATATATATATATAAAATTATTTTTTTTTTACAGTGTGGTCAGTGATGTTTGTTGAACAAAGCTACAGCCTCGGTCGAAGTCATGCCAAATTGCAAGTGTGCATTCTTTATACCGTTTAACAGGAAAGTAATGTTGCAGAAATACAACTACAGTACCTGGCAATGGATGCATTCTCCTACTTGAAGATTTCCTGGCGTCTTATTTGTGTGGGGAAATGAAGCATATTACATTTTTCAGATTGGATGAGAGGTGTACGGATATTTTCATCCTTGGTCTGGCTGTAAACATTACTCCTCGGGAGGTTAGGATCAAAGAGCAGAAGTGATGCTTCATCTTTGCTTTGTTTCTTAATGAATTAAACAAGTTATTCTCTCTTGTCCTGGGCTCCGGCAGACCTGAAATGCAGGAATGATGAATGTGGTAATGGCTGTTTTTCAGGAACAGCAGCCTTCTCTCTTTTTTCCTTTTTCCAGCTCACCTATTTATTTCAAATGTATCTCTCCATTTCTCTAAGTACTTGTATCTAGGTTTAATTACAAATACTGAAAAATTGTCTGTTTCCGGATATTCCAGATAGTAGCATAGCTAGGAATGGAAATTCAGGTTGGCCCAAGTTATGCTGTGCAAGCGATAACTATACTTCTGCTACAGCAAATCACTTCATTTGCAATGTTTTAAGCAAATAAGCAACCAAAGTGATAAATGCCATCCTTTTACAAGTTTTCTCGGAGGAGGCTATTAAAAAAAAGACTTGATACATTTACTTTCAGTTCAGTACTTATCTGGGTTTGGTCCTGAGTTACGGAGGCGCTGGATCCTACTTGTATCTCTGCTACCCATTTTGGCAAGTCACCTCAGCCTAAGGCACTGGGGGTTATCTCATGCTGGTACATTGATATATGCCCAGGACCACACATACCTTCCCCATGTGCTGTGTACGAGCACCCTGTGGTGAATAAATGCCTGTCCAAGCGTTCCCATCAGGTGCAGTCATTGTCAGAACGGGTTTTGGATGAGACAATGAACTTGGGCTTCCCTTTGCATCCATGACACAAGCTTTTGGCTTTGGAAACTTGAATAAGAAGGCCATTTGCCAGTAGATTTCCGTGTTGAATAAATGAATGCAGGAGGGAAGGGGAAGTGAGCACAACAGCAGATGTAGGTAAGGGGTTTATAGCCCAGGAGGAGCAATGAAAGTTTTAGGATGTGGACATTTTTCCCCACTGCAGTGTTATGACCCTCATATATTGTGAAAGGGAAGATGATTACACTGTAACAGTGTTACTATAATGCTATTAAACGGGTGGGATGGTATCTTTCAAGGAGACTATGAAATGATTCAGTAGCATGGATAACCAACCGTGGGTTTCTCTGCATGACAAGACCAAGTCGTAATAACAGCTTGGGAATAATGATGCTATATTTTTCCATTAAAGAAAGTTTTATTTCTGGAACCGTGACAGATTTTTAAAGTAATGTAGACTTTTCTTACCACTGAAGCCCACATCTTTATTACAAAGCTAAACTGTTCTCTCCAAAACCACATAATGCATGTTGTAACAGTACTCTCCCACAGACGATGAACACTTAGAGCATATTTTTCCATGTGAATCATCCATTCACTTAAAAATAAATTCTCTTATTAAACAAAATACAACCATGTGACAAGTATTGTAGGTTTGCGTTCCATCTCTCCTTTTCATTAGACTAGTAAAATTTTATTGCTGTTTCAAATAATTTTCTGATGATTGCATCATTTTTCCTTCTTATTCCCCCCATTTGCTTTTTAACATAACATAAAGCAGTTTCCATCCTCACTTTGTTGCAAGCACACCAAGTAAAAGAAATGACCAAGAACGGATCCTGCGGTGGGATGTATGCGAATAGGTCTGTAGCGCTCCTTGAAACCAGCGGTCACACAGCTGCACACAAAGTTGCCTGTCTGCATTTCGTTGCTGGATAAAGCCCTTAAAGAGAAACAAAGGCATCGTTACAATCCCTGACACTGATCACTGAAGAAAACGGAGTCTCCACAAGTTTTTATCCTTTCCTTCAAAACTGGAGGGTTACGAAGGAGCATGAAAAGCATGTGTTGTTATTGTAAGGCTGGCATTCTGGGCGAGCATCCGTCACCAGATGCTAAGTCTTGCCACTGGTGACACAGCTTTTCATGGGTATTATCTGTCCATTTCACAGCCCCAGATAAAAGGTAAACAAGATCCCAAGTTCCAGGAGTGATTAGTTTTGATAATTGTTCTGCTGCTTGCTTTTTGCAATTTACTTCTCTAAATACACACTAGGGGAATCATTTGTCTAGTGTACCATGGCACAGTAATTTCCTATATAATTTCATCCAATTGCTGCAGGAACTCATTTGAGCAATTGTTAATTAATCATTAACAATCATTAACTTCGGGTAGCAATGATTGCTAATCAAGATTTCCATGCTGCATTTTTAATCTCTGAAGGTTCATCATTAATCAAATTAGTAACATTTTTTGTTATTTGAGGAAAAGAAACAGTATGCATCCCATCCATTCAAAGGAACTGTTAGTAACATCTTTGCCTTTAAAATCATTACATGCCTTCGCTCTGGCTGTTGTAAAAGTCGGATGCTTTTTTGCTGCATAAAGTACTTGAAAATATTTTGCAGTTTAAATTAACAATGCTTTCCCATTGTTCATGCTGCTGACAATTATGCTGTTAGGAACAGCCAGGAAAGCAGTGACACCACTCCAACTATTTCCCTTATGGTTAATCTTCTTTGCCTCATACCTCATGACTGAAAAAACCCTCCCAGCTATTTGCAATACTTTTAATGTCACCTTTTTCTCAATGTTGTATCTAATAATCTATTTTCTATTAGTATGCCCCTATGGCCCATCAGCACAACACTTGTAAATGAGGTTGCTATCTTAAGACTTTGCGCAGTTCCCCAATAGAGGAACATTTAATTCTAATTTTCTCTCACATTGCAGTGACTTTGCAGTGTCCCCTTGGAAAGAAGAGAGTGGCACAGCCTGTGGATGACACAAAGATGGAAACCTTCCATCAGGAAGAAAGGCTGGCCAGGCACCATCCTCCTCACCTCCTCCGCTCTCCTTCCTCCGCACCTTTGCCTGCCATCCTTGATAGCAACGGTGGTGGGAAGGAAGGGGCAAGAGTGGAGCGGAGCTGCAGGTGGGCTCCACCACATCTCCAGCAAGGACCTTCACCCTCTGTGGCTTGGCCAGGCTGCACCAGCCAGCCCCTATACCTCCAATCCCACGTGGAACTTTGGGTGGCCACGTGGGAGAAATCGGACGTGGGAAGTCAAAAATTTCCCCTTTCTGAGGCGCGACGGAGAAGCAGCCCAGAAGCTGATATGTTTACAGAGGTTGTTTGCAATCCCCCCTAAACTCCCGGCTCAGCTCCAGCACCCTGGCCTCAGGCAAGCAACTCCCATGTGTGTGCCTGCACTCCGGCCAGAAAGAAAGGAGGAATAATTAACTCACAGGGTTGTGACGTGCCTGAACAAGAAAAGAGCAGCGTATTTGAACAGCACCTCCATCCAGCTGAGCCTACCTCTTCGATGCCCCAGCGAGCTGCAGGACCCTGCCATGCCCGGGCTGCGCTTATCAGGGTGGGACCCAATAGCCTCGGGAGGGAGAGATTAGCTGCTCCTATCACTGCATTTACCAAGATAAACTGCTCACACGCTCACCTCATGGGGAGCTGTAAAGATTAAGGTTGGCAAAGTCCCTTGATGGTGAAAATGCTATTGAACGGCGTCAATGTTTTATCACTGCTGCTTACCGCACAAATACTTGCTATTACATTTATTATTAAAACATGTTTCCCATAGAGCTGAAGATTGCAAGGCCATGAATAGTATCGGGCTGAAATCAGGGTGATCTTATTTCAAGGAATTCCAGAGGAATGAACAATAATTTGCCACTAATTGCAAAGAAGCTTTGATAAAAACTCTGAACAGATTTCCAACAGCGCATATTTTCCAGAGCCCGCCTGGTAATTTTCAATAAAACCCAAGAACAATATGACCATTAACTGCTATGTTAAATGTCATCCAGATTTGTTCATATCATTCTTCACTGCACTGCGTCTTTTCTACGCGTGTTTTCATAATTTATGGTGTGTGGCCACATTTGGGCTTGCTCCGTTATGCTTCTGTGGAAAAGCATTAGATGAAGGTCAAATGAAGCCCACAAGGGATGGGTGATTCCCTTTCCCATTTGACTCTTCTTTAAAAGGTACAAAAGTTATCTTCTAGCTTGTGGCTTCATGTGCAGACAGATTGCATCCGCACAAACCCCTTCCCACAGGAAGGTTTAAGTATGTGCAGTAGGTACTTTCTTGAAACAGACAAGGTCATGAGTATTTGGATTGCATGGTGAACCGCACGGTGATGGCTTGTGGCAATGACTGCAGCGCTGTGCACGTGCCCCACTTCCTCAGCGAGTCTGATGGAGAAGGAGAAAGCGATGTCTGACCCTGACCGTGCAGCTTGGAATTGGGCAGGACACCTGCCCGTGCCCCAGCGAGGTCCTTTGCTGCCGTAGGAGGTTATCGGTGGAGGCCTGATTCAAGACACACTGCGGTCTGTGGAGACTTCCACTGACCTACGAAGATTTTTGAATGAGACTCTGTTTGCACTAGAGCATGCTAAATAACGTGGTACGCTTGCTGAAAAAAGTTACCATTTCATGTTTGGCTAGTGCTGCTCATGTTGTTTGATGGTTGCAAATATTCGGAAAGTTACTGGCTATTTATGAGGCTATCGAAGGCTTCCCGATTGTAACAATACTGTTTCATTATTGTGAGCACTTATACAAGGTACAGGTTGGTTTTGCTTAAATTTGTTGCCATTTAAAGTTCCAATAGCAGTAATCGGTACCAGATGATTTAAATTCCCAGCCAAACAAGAAGGCTGGCGGATGGTCGAAACAATTTGTAATACCTCATGGGAAAGTTTATTGTTCAAATTATTCAGCAAATGTTGCAAATTCACAGACAATTAGAAAATCTTTTGAATATTTTGTCATCATGAAAGATCTATGTCTATACAGAATATTATTTTAAATTAATATTTCAACTGGGTCATGTTTAATTTATTCTGTGTAGCTGGCCTGGTTTTGTCCTATTGACAGAGGAAGTAACAAATGTATGAATGTGCTCTGATTCCCCAATTCCCTATTTAATAAAATATATTAAAAAATTAAGAACCAGCTTTAAGGCACGTCCTGCTGCGTGGTTAGTTCTCTTAAGAAGATTAGCAGACGTTATGGCGTCCCAGTCCTAGCTGTGCTGGGATCTCGGCTGCCAGTTGCTGAAAGGCTGGGGTGTCCCCTCACGTACGCACAAGTCATTAAAAAATATAATTGTTGGTATTTTAAGTTGCCTAAATTAGGAGATGTCTTGATATTGCCTAAACTGGGAGATGTGCATGATATTCATTAGGCCAAATCCGTTGCTGACATAAAGCCAAGAAAGAAATAGCATAAATGCAACTAACTTTGACGATCTAGAAAGGCCTTGGTACAAGACTTCTTATTTCAAAATAAAAAAAAATGGCTATTATGTTTTTTTTTTTTTTCATTTAAAT
>SAYO01028583.1:0-46765 GCA_004023745.1 Recurvirostra avosetta
GATGACATCTACTGCTCTCCCCTCATCCAGCCAACCAGTTATAACATCATAGAAGGCTATATAAAAATCAAATTTCCATAACAATGAACTCAGTGTAGAAAAGATGCATATTCAGTATGCCCTTATATCTTATTTGAGGAACATTATTTTACACACAGTGAATTTTTTTAGTTTATTTTGTTTAATATTGTAGCGTCTGCAGCTGGTTTTGTGCTCCATAGCACAAAAAAAGTCCCTGTTACAAAGAATTCCTCTTTTATTTACAGGCATATTTTTATAAATATTGCTCATAAACAGTGAACATTATTTTAAAGTTGCATCTCACCATGCTTTTTCATTCTATATATAGAAAAAAAATTAACTACCTTGTTATATTTTCAAGGTGGGTCACGTGGCAATGACTCTATAAATAACTATGATTAAACTTGTGTAAAATTTTTGGCTTGTCAGTAGAACATGCATTTTGATTTTGTAAGATCTTAGAAAAAAACCCTATTATTCATGTAATCTCTCCTCTTTTCTGTATGTTGTCGAATTGCTATAACCATTCTACAGAATTATGACACGTGAAATTCTGTGTTCTGTACATGTATACCCTAGATAAAATCCTTCTCATTGGAAACAAAAAATACAACAGCAACATTTATTATAAATGCTCTGAGCCATTGCCATAGTACAAAAGACGTTTTCCAGAAACATAGGAGGGTCAGATTCATCTCTTACTTCAACAAATGTCACACCTGTGGAACTGCAATGACTTCAGTTATGTTCTTCCAGGTTTACACAAGCATTCTGGAAAGAAAACTGAGATCCAACACCACTCTAAAACAATATTAGAACAACCATTGCTAACAGAAATAAGATTGTGTCAGGAATATAGATTTAAACTATTGACGTGGGAGACCCCTAAATAAGCAATCTTACAAAGAAATTGGGGAATTAGTTTGCTAAATACATAAAATTAACCTGTTCAATGCTCTAATAAAACACCTGGTAGGAAGTGTGCTACAGCCTCATCTTCAACTTCCATCCATTTGAACAGTTGTCCTGTTAATTGTTGGTTAACATTATGGCATCTTAGAGGATTAATACCATTAATTGCCATGTGTCCATGCCTTTTGCTTTATGCATGGGCCATTTTTCTTGGTCTTCTGCTTGTGTTTTCTCCCCAGTTCTCTCATTACAATCTCTCTCACCATTTCGACCCTCTCTTCTTCATCAGCTTCTGCCCACTAAACCTTCTCTCTCTTCTTTCATTCCTCCTTCCTCTTCTTCCCTCAATTTTCCCTTACTTCCTTACGACATTTCTCCCCTCCCCAGTTTTTCCTTCTCTGCCCATCTCCCGTTGTCCCCAGTTTAACAAGGAGTCGTATGTCCAGAGGCCATCCCTTGGGCAACTGCAGCTTGTGATGGGAACACAAGAGCTTGCAGGGGCAGATGGAAGGGGAATGTGAGCAATGAATTTCTATAACTTTAAGGGAATATGAACAACTCACATTGCTTTTCTTCTAAAGTAGAACAGGGACACTGTGGATTATCAGCTAGAGAATGGTGGAGAAGGGGTTCAGGACATCAGAGAAGACAGAGTTGGAGAAACAAAATCTGAGCCGGAATTGAGGTAGAAGGAGGTATTAGAAGGAATGATGTTATGCCCTAGTAAAAGTGGACAGCTATGAAAACTAAATATTAAACTGCTTTCTGTGGTATTAACATGGATGTGAGTCACTCCCTGAGCAATGGCAAAAGGCCATCTATTTTTCAGCCATTTCATGGCTCAAATATTTGTCCTAATAATCATTACTGGACAGCACCTTCACTGAAACAAATAGCAAAGCCATTCTAATGATTTCAGGACATTTAATACTTTCAACTAATTTCTTAAGTGCATATAAGGCCCATTAGGTCATGAGTCACATATGGTGAACACTAATAGTAAACTTAAGTTTGTAAAAAATGACTTATCATGTAATGTTAGGCATATGAAATAAAAGGAAATATTTCGACAGTCATCTATCCCAGCAGGGAAAAATGTGGAGCAAAAAGCTATTAAGAGAGAGAGAACAATTTACACAGAAACAAAGATAACATGGTTCTGCAGATTAGGACTCTCCATCATGCATTTCCTGTGATTTTAGTCTGTTCCTATAAGCAGTTTCATAGCCAGTTACAAAATGTTGCTACTTATGCTCTCATGAAATGAGATGCCTCTTCTGCTTATATTGTGTGTGTGTGTTTTATTTTAAGCAAGCGATCATGAAGTAACTTGCATTAAATTACCCAGATGTAATATTTTGCAAACAGCCAATGAAAATTATGATGAGTGTTCCTAATTAGCTGATCATCAAGCTATAATCATTTCAGGATAAATGAAGCTATGGATATTATAGAAAAGTAATGAAGTGCTAGTGCCAGCGATTTTATGTTGGTTTGTTTTTGGTGTAGTGGGAGTTTTTGCTGTTGGATTTTTTTCTATTTAGTTGTTTGGGGTTTTTTTTAATATGATGCAGCCAGACAAGAAGGTCAGAAGAGGTTTGTTTTGCCCTTAACCTCTGTTCACTTGTAACAAGCAAATACGAGTTTCCCAAAGCTCAGAACAGAAATTCTAGTTTAAACTGAACATTCATTACCAAATGGGTTTTTCAGTAGTGAAGAATCATTTGTCTTTGTCAGCTTTGACCCCACTTGTCTTCATCAGGTTACTATTTGAAAGAAGACTTCTATGATTACCTTCAACAATGCAATGATGTACTGATTTAAATGGCCCTGAATGGTATTCTCAGAAGTAACACAGCTATCCTCATAAAAGTCTAATGAAGAAAGACCATCTCCCTTTCTATGACTCTTCAGTGACTGATGATATATTATTAAAATCTTATATATTCTGATACAAATGAACTTAAAATAGATTAATAACCCTAACAGAAAAAAAGATACATAGACTCATAATAATCTATCCGAATACTGTATGTTTGCGTGCATAATTATGTTTTAAAAAAATATTCTACTGTGGTCTAGACAATATAAAAGAATTTAAAAATGCGTAATTTAAAACATATGGAAATCTTCACTACATTGGAGGTCTTTAAATCCATTTAAAAGGAGCAGTGTTCAAAAACATTATAAAATGTGGACATTCTAATAATACTATTTATGTTTTGATACCTGGGGCAATTTAAGCAGACCTTGCTTTTATGGGTTCTACTTGATTAAGTTCTCTGTTTATACATGAACCATGGCAATTTCAATTTGTGTTTCACAGACATGGCCCTCAAAGTCTTGCTTAAGATTTTAGCTCTAGAGTAATTATGCTTTATAATACATTTGGGCCCTCAAGTTTGAATGAGGTCAGCACAGCAGATTAACTTGTACTGGATTCATTTCACAAATGCATTGGACTTCTTCCACTCTAGCATAAAGTGAAGAAAATTTCCAGTGATGATGAATTTAGAATTTTAACAGACTACAATTAATCTTTTGTAGCTTTTTCCCTAAATGTAGATCTAACATATCTACCTTCCATCCTAATTACAAGAGTGGCTGTAACAGTGTAATTTGTCATGCAAAACTGCTGTTTCTGGATCTTCTGTTGCACTGAAGTCAAGGAATTGGGTTGGGGATACATTTGGAGACAGGGAATGTTGACATATAAGAAATTACAATCTAAGGTGTTGTGGTTGTTGTTGTTTTTTTTTTTTTTTTTAATATGGGCCTAAAAGAGACGAAGCCAGAGTAGAAGAGTCGTCGTAAAAGTTCTTTTCAGTACTGCCCTTACTGCCTTCTCTTTCTAGGTTTTTTTGAATACTGATGGCATTGCAGAGCCACATTATAATGAGAGCATCACATATAAGACAGTTTGTTGTAGCTGATCTTTCAGCTGCAGGTTCAAGTTTCTTTTAACAAGTTTGAACAGATAAACTTGTTGCAGTGTTAAGTTTATATTTAAAGGAATTTTTTAATTTAAAAAGTTGTTCTAAGAAAGGAAATAGAAACCCAGCATTGATCTTTTACAAAAAAAAATTATAATGTGCAGCATCATAGCAACAATAAGAGACGTATCATATATCACAGCTTTCAGAGCTGTTCTAATGCTAACCCTCATTAAATTCCTCTATGAAAAGAAAGCTTTATCACCATTTCTGGCATCACAGTGTCCATTTAGGATTCCACCTAGATTTTACGCAATGATAGGAAGAAACAGCACGAGAAGAGGAGGTAGATCAAAGGCTGGACAGCATCACTGCCTGGGCTTTGCAAATGTCAGAGGGAGGTGCCACAGGACACACCCTGAAGACTGTGAGAACTGTGGTAGCTCAGTATGCTTCATTTTAGCTCTGACCAGCAACCAGGAGAGCTTATCCATATCTAAGTTTCACTCAAAGCTTATCAGAAACAAACAAATAAATAAAAAGCCTTCCACAAGGCCTGCTGTGCCTGTTAGAGGAGAAGAAAACAGCCTATGGACGCGTACAGCACTCAAGGATCCAGAACTTAAGCACCATTTTTTCTCAGGGGCAAGTTACCCCAGATATGTGTTTTGAGCTCTCTCAGACAGAGCTTTGAGGAATAAGAGGCAGCTACAGCCTCTGCTACTTTCAAATAAAACTGTGACACTCAATGGCTCCATAAAAATTCAGCTCCTCAGGGTTTCAAGCAGGACAGCTAGAAAAGGAGGCGCTAAGAATTGCCTTACAATTCTGTGGTGTCAGGGGGTTTGGGGTGGGTGTGAGTATTTGGATTTTTTTCCCCTGATACTGAGTTTTAATTAAAATGAAATATTTAATATGAAACTCAGTATTTTCTACCTATGGATAAAAGTTTTAAATAAAATATGAAGTGCTGAAATGAACTGTAGACACATAGACTGGTTTGTCATTTTAAAATGTTTTATTCATTTCACCATCAGTAGTCTGACTGAGTAGAAATCAAATTTTTCACCTGATATACATAGTCCTGTTCTGTGCCTACTGCACACTTCATTTAAAAACTGGAAAAAAAAAATCGAACGAGGAATTAGTGATGGTCCAACCTCTATCAGCTTTGTGCTGATAACTATCCAAAAGTGTAATTCCTTATCCAAATTGACTGAATGCACAGGAAAGCCTTAACGCGGAAAACCTCACTCTGTACTAGGCAGGATTTTTCTTTTCTTTTTTTTTTTTTTTTCAGCAGCAGCAGCCTGACTTTTCCTGATTGTCCTTATTTAGTTCTAGAGAATGAGAGGAGTCAAATGGTCCACTCCAGGCCCCAGAGCTGGTTTAGTCATGTACAAACAGTGCGAAGTAATTGAAAAGTACGACAAGGTCAGAACAGAAGTGTTTTCTGGATGTTTTATGCACATCTGTCTGTCACAGATGCAAGACAGAAATGAACCTCACTGCAAAACCATCTTCTCGATAGAGATTTTTAATGGTAGAGGAGGATCTATTTTTTTTCAGTACTGTAAGAATGTCTATGGGTTTTTCACAGGAGAAAACTGTTGATTTGAATTATTATATCACTAATAACCAGGATGTTTGAGTCAATTGTACGTTTAAAATACTTTTTCTACTCTTACAGATTTAATTTGATATATATTTTAATGTATTTTTTTGACAAAACACAGTCTTAGTTTAGGCCCCTTCTAGAGTGATTCAACTAATATCTTGATAAGAAATAGATTTAGCAAATTTTCAGGAATAATTCTCCTGGACTCCTTGAGAAAGCTTCCTGTTGCCTTTCAAGGTTTCCTGCACTCATGCAAGCTCTCAGATTATTTGATAACAATGACATTTTGTCATTTAGCTCAAGTTAAGTCCTTATTGCAAGGGTAGACAAGATCACAAAGATCACCAGATTTGATTTGGATCAGACCCCATCCTCATTAAGTGAGCCAAAATTTGTATTTTATGAAACTTCATATCTTACACCAGCTACAACGGGCAGAGGCTGCATGATTTGGCACTACATTGACTGATGAGAAGTTAACACATGACATTTTTGTGTGGGACACCGTACCAGGCAGTAGGAGTCCTGAAGCCAGATTTACCCTATCACTGTCTATTACTGCAAGTTTTAATTACCATGCTTAGTCTGAGCTGCTGTGCTGAAATTACACTAGAAGGTGGATACGTTGAAACTGCGTATCTCAGGGAAACTTTGTACAGAAAAGAAGCAATCTTAGTACTTAGTGAATGCTCTGATGAGCCAAATTAACTATCTGTATTAATATTAAAGAATTTCCTTCTATTGTATTTTGTTTCATACCACCCTAAATACTATCTCAGATCGTACCTCAACTTTGGGAAAGAGGGAATAGCTAAAAGAAAGGAAAAAAAAAAAAAAAGGAACACGAGTAAAATTCCTTTTCATTCGAAGAGATTCCATTCCTTCTAACAAGCTGTGCTCCCACAGCACTGCTAGAGTAAAGAGACTGATCAGGACAGACTACAATTACAGGAACAATCCAAAAAGCTACCAAAATTCAAGCACAGCTCAGGTGAAGGTAAATGTAGTTTGGAGGCTCTCTCACAGAAAGTGAGTTACTGCTCAAATCCAGACCAACAGGGCCAAAAAGTTATTGTGGTTTTAGAGGTGACCGTATTCCAGGAAACATGCTCCTAGGATAATTTCTCTTTGCTGTAAAAAAGAAATATTTTCCATTCAACAAGAACATTGGCATAAAATTCTGACTAGCACTAAAGATCTCTGCAGGACTGCTCGTGCCTGAAGGTTGCAAAACTTCCAATGGTTAATAAAGAATAGGAAAAGAAGACACAAATATACACACTGTAAAGAGTCACAGATCTGACCAAATCCTACAATGTCAGTGCTAAAGAGTAAGATTTGCCATCTTTTCTGTAGCAGCCCAGTAAGTGACAGTTCTTTGATAGCTTTTTTTTTAAGTAGGATTCACAAACTTCCAAAAACTTTTCCAACCTTTGCACTTTATTGCTGAAAGAATAATTTTTCAGTTATTACCAGCGAAAGCCCTGGCTCTGCAAGGAAATAGCTCACCGACCTCTTCGTTTGCATAGTGAGAAATCCTTTGAAGGTTCCTTTACTATTTTTTCCTTTGATTAAGGCCCAGATCTAACACTCAGCCTACCAAGGTCTATTTGTGAGAGCAGCTGACCTCTCTATCTTGAGAAAAATTTCAGAAGTGGGTTCTTGGAAAGTGCCCCGGGGTAAGGCAAGTCATGACAAAAGACAGCTAAAAAAAAATAGTGTCAGATTTTCTTAAATTAATCTCTGACAGTCTCAGAGAAGGCCGGGTAGGAAACGGTGAACAGCAGCAGTTTTAAAACACCTGTAATCCACTCCTTTCTCTTCCCAGGTTTCTGTTGGACTTCTATTTATTTAGTTAGATATTCCAAAAAAGCAACCCTTTATTTGTGATTTAATCTCCTGTCTAACGTGTAAAATCCCGAATCGGTGCTGGCTGCAGGTGGTCCTGCCCTCCCATTCCACAGCTCTTGTACACAACAGATTACACACAACCTCTGACTCCACCTCACACACTGAGAGCACTGAAGAGTTAATAAAACCAATTGGACCGCGTTAATCACTGTTGTACTGGGACAAGATTCTATCTTTCCACATTCTTGGTTTTATTTATTGGATATTTTTCTTGGCTAGTATTTATATCCACCTCAGCTGGCAGAGCTCAAACCTGTTGGAGCTCTGACTACACCTCAGACCTCTCCATGCAAGAAATCAATAAAAATGATTCATGAAAAGCATCATTCATCAAACCTAGCTCTTGGATAGAGGACTGCAGTTGATAAAATAACTTTGTTTTCTTATCCTTTAGCTAACTGCCTCTCATGTTTGGCACAGTGAATTAATTAATTATTTGCCAGTACCCACCCTTTTCATATGTTTTAACCAGTAACAAGATATTCTGAAGGGGTCCATTTGGATGTTTTGGTTATAATAAACAAGTTGTTCTATAAAAATAGGGCTTAATTCTCGCAAAGAGTAAGGCTATAATCAATATCTTCAAATATTTTTGGTGAACAATGCAACATTAAGTAAAATTTAAAATCTGGTGACAAGCAACAGTAGTGTGCATGCACAAAGGTGATAAAAACCTAAAATAATTTCATGTTCAGTTAGTTATATTAGTCTCTGACCATTAAAATGTTAACATGATGACAATCAATCTTAAATCAATTACTACGTAATTGCTGAGTCAATAGGAGTGCAGTTAAATATTGATAAGTGTCCAAAAGCTCCATCAGGACATATTGACAACTTGAGAAATGAATGCAGGCCTGTGCAAAAGGAAAGCTTGACTTGCATTGCTTTGATGGAAAGCAGCACAAGGCTGAGTTTACATTCTCATTACTAGTTAGACGTGACAATCGATACAGGCTGCCTCTGCCCTGTCAGCATGGAGCAGTGAAGATGTCTAGGTGTTACTTCCAGTCTTCTCATCTTTACAACAACGTGGAGATGATGAGCTAACGCCCTGTGTAGCAGAGGGCAAAAGACTTAACAATTCAAAGATTAAAAAAATGTTATTTGTAAAGTGATATGGGGGAAAGAGTATTTATGCCCAGAAGGATCACTGCTGTTTCTGCTTAGAATTGGTTGCAAAGGTATTCACAATAGCCTGTAGGAACACCCACTGGAGTGGCTATGCTTATAAATTATGAATTAAGAGTCCTTTTATTTTTATGGATATGAGCAAAAAAACTTCAAGGATTTACACCGTCTTCACAATTACACAAAGTCAAGACACATTTTAATTATTCCTGGCTTGGTTTTGTGATGCTGCTTATCAAAGGAGTCACCAGCTTTTTCCATGAACATGGATCAGTCACCCATATCCTGTTCTCCAATTTATGAAAACTCTCTTTGTTTCTACAATACTGAGCTATTTGTGTTCCCCTTTGCTTACTGACGTCATTCTGTTGAAGTGAATACCCTTTACTATTCTTTTTGTACCTATGAGTGGATGAATAATTGGTGCCTAGATAGTAATATTCTTTGAATGATACATGCTCAATTTTATCTGTAGCCAGCAGCAAAATATACAGAAACAGAGAACAGATCTATCTGTTGGATTTGGGTCAGATAAGATATATTATTATAGTAAGCTTCAGGTAACACTACCTGTTAAGGTTATGTCAGGAGTGTCATTATAACTTTCTGTTTCTTTCATGCAGATAACTTTTTGAAACATTCTTCTTCTCTAGTGCTATCTTCCTACCTTGTGTCAGCCCAGGGGTAAATGGTTTTTAGCAAGTTTCAGATAAAACTGTTCAGCCATTTCACTTTACCAAAAGATTAAGTTTCACCTCCCTCTTAACCCCGTTAATAAATGTTAAGGCACAGTTTTGTTCTTGCAGCAGCTGCTGAATGAACCTTTCAGGCTAACCCTCATGGCTGGTTCTGTGCTTGCCCTTTCATTGCTGACACTCAGACACAAAATGTGTGAGGACCATTTTCCTCCACCTGGTGAAGCCAGTAACAGATGATCACTTCAAGGGCTCAGTCTTGGGTACAGAACATGAGAAGCCGGGAAGCCGCTGTGCAGAGCTCAGTTCTGGAGTTTCTGACAAGATCTCCTGCGGCTGTGCAAACATACCCATTCTTTCCCTGGTGCAAGTTTTAAACCCTGATGCTGGAAAATTACTCTAGAGTCCTGACAATCCCTGAGGATCTTGGGAACTGAGCAGTAGCCTTCCTAAAGCCCTGTGCCTCCAGCTCTCGCCAAGTCATTGTGACTACTCAAGACAAACAACAACAACAGGGCTCCAATTTTCCTTTTGTCTCAGGAGCCTCAAATACTCCTATTTGTCTCAGGAGCACACAACTTCTCATGGCTTTTGTTGATACCATATTGTTCAGCAAATAAAAGGATGAATGTCCCCCAGCAACAGTGGCCTTTCAGCTCCCTGAGGCTTAGATGACCTTTGACAAGATGTGCAAGGAAGGAAAAAACAATTTAACTGAGAACAGGCTGGTGCAGAAAATTAAATCCAAGTATGTTGCTGCTCACTGATAAGCAAAATATGTCTTAATTTATAGCCTGTTTATCTTGTTGAATTTGCTCCCGATAGGGGAAAAATAAATGCTTTTACAGTTCAGTTTTATTTCCATCACTTATTTCTTCTGGAAGCTTCAACAATGAGAAAGTCCAGTTTTGCCCTGGATGGTTGATAATTCTGAGAGGGGAACAACTGACATCCTCAACAGGAGAGAACTAACTGATAAACAGACTGAAGCCAAGACATAGCACAGCCTTGTAAAGATGTGAGATATTTTTTGGCTACTGTTAAATTTATATGGCTACTCAATTGCAAGACAAACTGCAAAGTGGCGACCTAAAATTCAAGAATACAAACTGTATTTATGCAGACAGTATGCTACAGCTCTAACAAGCACAGCAAGCGAACTTTCATGACCATGGACTATCGCTTTGTTTTATCTGTGCAGAGTGGGGAAAGACATACATCTGTACAACTAAGACTGCAGTATCTTATTTAGATTCAGAATACGAATGGGATTTTTTCCTATCTGGAATAGGGTCTCTATCTTCAATCATTCCCATCGATGAAAAAGTCAGTCTAATGGGGAAGAACATTACTATTTCTAACATGCAGAAATTTTTTAAAATGTCAAGGACTTTTAATAAATCTATTTAAAAACTTAACCTGTGTCAGACTACAGACTGTTGTTAGAAACTGTTTGGGCATCACCATGTTACACGATAGTTTATTATGCTTTAAGAACCATTTAAAATACTCCAAAGAAACAATAAATTATAGATTGATGCCTCTGCTAATGAGATCCCTATTTAAATTAAGAAAAAAAGGCCCTTTAGTATCTGAAACGGATAGGAATTCAATAATCCCCCATTTTTCCACTTTTCTGTCTATAATAATAAAGTATGCGCTTCTAAAAGAGTAAAATCTAAATGTGCTGTCCTTATTCAGGTAATACAGTAAGTAGTAGTTAAGACAGCTTGTATCTGTAAAATCAGGTTGAATTCAGCCTCCGAAAGAGATACATGTGATATTTACAGATTAAAAGAAAGGTCTAAGTGATTTACAGAAGTTCACAAACCATAAAATCCCAAGGGTGAGATATGGAGCAGGGGTGCCCCATTCCCCATTGCAGTCTTTGTACCCTGTGGGCTCGAGGGAGGTCCCCAGAGGGCTGGGCCTGATGGGGGCACACTGGATACACTGGGACAAAAGGTCTGCATGTAATCAAGTCTCTCCCACTTCTACATTTTCCCAGCTGGCTTCCTCCAACCACAGCCAGAGTGCAAGCCCGCACTGAATCAGTATGAAGACTCCAGCCGACATGAAGTTCCTAAAATCAGGTGCCAAGGTCAACCACCATAGCATACTGTTTCTTTAAAGACCATGGAAAGATCATGAAATGTCTGATGTATCCACTTCAAAAGAGGGCTCTAGAATTAAACTGAAATGCACACTGATGCTACTTAATGTGTTTCTAAACAGAGAGAAGTAAAGATACCTCACATTTTTTAATAACTCCACATAACAAATTACAAACTGATAATACTGAAGCACCCATGAAACAAAATTTGATATCAAAACAACATCCACTCTTATGCCTTTCATAAAATCAATTTGACATAGAATTTTCTGTGTTGGTCTCAAACAAAAAGTGTGAAATATCCCTCAGCCACTTCTGTTTCCCAGTGTACACTTTGACTAGGAAGGCTATGGATGAGCATCTCAAAGTTGGCTGCTACTCTCAAAAATCTCCGGGTATGTTTGGGGTTTCTTTAAAAAAATATGTAAGACATGTATCTATCCTCATTTGGAAAAACAAAAAAGTACAGTTCTGAGTTTCTGACAATATTTAAATAGCAAACTAATTAACTCTGAGGAGAGCACTGGTTATTTCAGCCAGCACACTTAATGTTTATTTAAATGAAAAACCTGACAGCCAAAAAAAGGAGACGTGAAACTGTGGAGTCTGAAAATACCTAACCACTAAACAGATCACCTTCAAATCTGACTTTGTCTCTCGCTCTTCATTAACATAAGCTTCACATATTGAACAAAAAAGCGGGTTTTAAAATGTAAGATTTAATACACTCTTTCTATTAAAATATGCCATATGTAATGTGGGATATGCAGCTTAGCCACATTACACTTAGAACAACCCAGCCATCTAAAATATTCTGATTTTGAGTGTCTGATGTTACAGTGCTAGCGCTGCATTAATGTAGCATTTTGAAGCTCAGACTGTTTGTATTTATTATTAAATTTCTAGAAGTGGGTCTGTACTCCTTTAGAAGTGTGAAGAAGTATTCTATATATACCCCAATACTTCTGCTAGGCCTTTGCTTTTCAAAGACTGACTGCAAAGCCAAAAGAGGCATGACACTCCTCTTTACAAGCATGACAGGGAATCTGTTCAATATTTATGACCTTCAGATGTAAAAATGCTCTTTATCAGCTCCTGTTTTGCATTCTATTCAGCTAAAGTCACACCACAGGTCAGCTAAAAAGACTAACACTAGTGCAAGATAAATGAGCAGCTATCAGCATATGGGAAAGACTGTAAGTATCATAGCAGTCTACATGGATAAGGTCTAGGATTTGCTTTTACAGGCAAAGACAAAGTCTTTTGAAAATTACTAATAAGGAGTGAATTAATTTGTGCTTTGCACAACATATCTGCTTTAGTAAGAAAGAGACAGAGGATGAGCTTCAGCTGTGTGATTTTAAGGACAATTACAGATGGGAGTTTCAATATTTCGTTCAAGAATAGAGCTTGAACCATGTGTCAGACATGTAAGCTTTCTTTCCCCGGTGTCCCTATTTCACTAAGCCTTGGCATGCATACCTTCAAAATGTGTCTGCGCATTATGTTTTTGACAAAAATACAAAGTCTGCCGTTGTCCCAGCTCCTCCGCTGTAGGGTAGGAAGCACGACGCAATGGGGCGTGCGCTTCAGGGACTGGGTCAGCAGCACACCAGTGATGATGGCCTGTGGAAATGCCACATTTTTGCTGGCACACTGCTAAATCCAAGGGAGAGCCGCCCTCCATGGGAACAATCTTTCTTTAATGAACTACACCGGTCTGAATCCCTAGCAGGTAAAACAGAAAGGCCTACACCCAAGCGACCCAAGGTTGCCTTCCAGTTGTTTTCTTTAATAGCGTGCTAATTTTGCAGAAAGCAATAAGAAAGGCCCTACTGTTAATCAAGTAACAGTTTATTTTAAGAAATCTTTTCAAAATGGAAGTTTTTGCCTACTTATTTTGTTTGTACTTGCCTTTATTATCTGCCTGGGAAGTAAACTTGCATGCACCTTGGGATCACTTGGTCCACTTGCCAGGGGTAGGAAAGCTGCCTAATGCTATTCCAGCAGCAAACAGGCATCATAAAGTGGTTGGACACTTTAAAGTTCCCCTGCACAAGCACAGCGTCAGACCCATGCTTTTTCACCAATATACCTAATCCTATGAACATCCAGACAAATAAGGACTCTTACAAACAAAAGATGGAAATACTTTCCAGTCCAAAAGGGGGCAGGAGATGCTGGTCTCCTTAGGTTCTGCTCAGCGAGTTTAAAAACATGATCTTTCTATTTTCATTTAAAGGGTATTATTTCCCACAGAGTTAGGGGATAAATTACTGTGTGCATTAATTATACAGAAAGCTGGGGCTTCACAAGAAATACGTGCTTAAAACCAGTGCTGGGTTTTAGTGGATGCTACTGTCTTTTCTGCCACATAGACATTGTCTAATAGCACTCCTAAGGATTTCAGATCCATTCCTAGGTCTTCTTTTTAAATCACGGGTCAAGTGAGTGGAATGATTTTACAGTTTAAGAGCTGGCCATAGGGAAATCAATGCAGTCCCTTTTCAGCTGGGAACATTTGTCATAAGTTTTTACCAAGAGTGAGCAGCTCCAGTGTGCATGTGCAACTTCATACAGATAAAAGGAGGAGTGGACAGAAGGCTCAAAATACAGCACTGTGCTAGAAAATATTTTAAACATTCCAGTAAACTCCTGTCTTAGCAAATCTCTCTGTTAATTGAAAATGAAAATTCAGATTATTACCTCATCATCCCTCTAGTAATTTTTTTAAACAAGATAAATCTGTTCTAGGTCTCAGCATAAAATGGACTATGTGTCATCTTTTTATTCACCACACATTTTCTCACAAGGCATATTCAATCATTTATTTCAAGCCCTAATCCTTTAAGGCTATAAAATTGATTCAAAATAGAGGTCAGCATACAAGTATATTCTGACTTCACCTATGGAATGCTAATGCATTCAACTGCACAAAATATTTCATGGTAGGTTTTGGCTTGACTTTGAGCAAAGGCTAAACACAGCATTCCTGGCTAAGCTAATACTAGGCATCCACAGGTAAATCACAACAACAATGTGTAATTGAGGCTTAAACTGAGAAGCTTAAAGACAAGTTCACTTCAGGAGGTTTTTTAGTACCAGCATAAATAGCAGTTGCTGTTTAAAATCTGGCACGGTACTATCAGCTTTGTATACTGAAGAGCCCTGAGCAAAAAAAGATTTCTAAAGGTGCCTTCTGGTTATTTTCTCTAATAGCATGCTAATTATGCAGGAAGCATGCTGAAAATTGGTACACTGAATGTCTTGGTGCACTCTATATTTTTCTCTCTGAAAGCATTGTATTTATTTCACTGAACAGTTTTCAGTATTGGTGGCAGAGAAATTTTCCAGTAATGATCCCAGCAAGCCCTTCCCTAGGTACCCACTATGGAGATTAAGCTTTTCACTGAGAAAGGCTTCATTCCCATAGCTACAGGAGCCTGTACACCCTGCCCATGCCACTAGTGACGCATCACAGAGATGGTGACAGAATTCTAAATTTAGCATCTGGTTTGGATCTCAGGAGGCAACATACCACGTCCCTGCCTGAAACCTCCTGCTGGGAACCGACTGCTGCTCTCGCTTCATCCCCTTTTGCCCCTTTACAGACATCACCCTGGAACGCTACCTTGGGAACTTCCAAGATGTATATGCAGGTACATTAATCAGGCCGTAAGTCAGCTACACTATTTTAGAAGCCACACTGCTGTTGTGAAGATCTGAAGCCATAATGGAGGCAAGGCATGACAGAGGAGGTACTATCTAATAAAACAATAACTGGTACAGTGACAGACAAGTCTTGTGTTTTAAGTACACTGGCACAAACAGACACCCAAAAGAATCTACCCCCGCCACCATGCTCTAGATTAGGTGTCATTAGGAGAGCTTATTCCTTCCTGCAAGCTTCGCCCATGGTACCCTCAGGCATGGCCGAGATCCCTGAACCAGGGAACTCGAGTGAAATCTGAGTGAATGGATTACAAAACCCACAAAACCAGTCAACACTTTCTGTGTTCTAAGAGTCAGTGGTGTGTTGAAGGTAAGCTGCAGTGCTGTTGCTCTGATTACTATCGCTTGCCAGTATGAGAAAAGAAACTCAAAATACACGTTGTTTTCTTATCATGCTGACCACTATGTGACATCCGGGCTACAGTATAATGAAGACAAAAAGGAAAAGCACCGTTTGAATCATTGTTTAGGGATGACAGCTGAACACATCTACTTTTTATTAGCTTTGTTAATTTACTTTTGATAAGTTTGGGGCAGTATCAAGATATAGGTCACCTATGGCTAATCACTTCCCACCATTAAAACAGATTGCTTGCAAATTAGACTACGCTTTCCCTGTCTGGTATCATGCTAGTGCTTTCCTACAACTTAGTAAGTTACCTGATGCTTATAATGCTATTAGTTAATATTTTGATCTGATATCTTTTTACATTCATGTCAGATGACTAGTGTATACCTCCATAAAGCATTATTTCCTTCATTTTAAATACAGATGTTAGATCTGCTTTTCTCTACTTTGTCTCTTTTGTCCCTCAAGACTGCCTCAGCTAGTTCCTTGAGAGACCTGCAGTAAGTTTTCTTTTCTTTCTTGACCTTAATACCTCCGATTTCCCTAAAATTATCTGGCAATCTATTCTTTCCTTACCTTTGGACTATCCTCCTAAGCCTTTTTTGTTAGTTTTAATGTTATTAAACATCTAGACACATTAAAGCATTCAGCAAGTCAGCAGCAAAAGAGCATTAAACATTCGATATTTTCTGTATCATCCATTATTTGCTGCCTGTTAAGTAATAGATGCGTATTTCCCCAAGCCTTTCCCCTACTTCTAGTGAAATTATTCTCTTTGATTCATGGGAAGTATATCATAGCTGAGCGCATTTAGACAAAAGCAACCCAGGAAGAACTGTACTTTAATCTTCGAAACTTTGCTTGATTTGCAAGCATTAAAGATTACCTAATGTGTTTTTACGTTAAGAACAAACTAAAGAGCGTAGACTAAAATGTAAAAGTCCAACTACCTGATACTAAAATACCAGAACCAAGGACTCAAATCTTTTAACTGAGCAATCATTTCAACCAAGTTGTGTGCAGTTGTGTAAACATAAGGTTTTTACTTTAATTTACCCCATACTGTTGTAGTTGGTGACTTTTCCCTGGGGATGTCATTTTGCTGTACCTGGGCTTTGTATAGTAGTAAGCACGTAATGCATTTACCAGCTTTGTATTGCTTTTCCCCCTTCTTTAATCAATGACCCACAGTGTTACACAAACAAAGAAAATTTTGTGTATAACACTGATAGAAAAACTTTTCATCAGACCAGGTGACAGTAGCCAGAACAAGGACATTTGACACTAATGATGAAGACCTTGACAACAACAGTAAAGCCAAATTGTTTACTTTTACCTGCTTGCAATTATGTTTAGTGTGGTAATTATGTAAACATACACCTATTGTCTTTTTGAAAAAAAAAAAAAAAGAGCTCAAAAATACAACTGGAATTTGTTATGTCAGTATGCTTGGTTTTGATTTTTTCATCATGTGCTCATTCTCGACCAGTAATTTCTGCCTGGATATATTACCTTTCCACAAAGCAGGGTAATGACATAATGAATTAATCTTGATTTTCCACTAAGATAGAAACCACGTGCATCATTGCTAGTAGGTAGGAACAGCAGCTGAAAAAAGGGAGGTGTTTTTGAAAGATATGCTTACGCTTAGTTTATGTATTTCTGTATGACAGTACTGGCCTGGAGAGAAAAATCTAACTTAAACATACAGTGTAGATTAGTCACAGTTGTTCTTGTAAACATAAATATGTACACACACGAAGAAAGATATTTTTGTATCAGCAATTAGCTATCATTGCTTCCAGTTTCAGTACTACCCCTCCATTAGGGATTAAGCTGGGATAAAGGAAAAGAGAACTTGGTTCCAGATTGCTAAGATGCATAGAACAGAAATTATTGCCAGCAGTGCTTACTGCTATTTTAAACAGTAATCTAATAGGACAGAAAACAGAAGGAGTAACAGTACTGTGCTTGACTGTTTCCTTTTATAGGCCAACAGCTTTGTAATCAATATTTAGGCAAGATAGAAAATTCCCTTTGCCTCTCAGTTCATTTCAATCTCATTGGACTGGTTGTACGACACCACCATGCTAATATAAAAAGAGACATCATCTGGTCCACGTATGCAGAGTACACTTGTCAGTGTTTATGATTGCACAAGTCAAGCTGCTTTCAAGTCACATTCAGAAACGCTGAAAACGTGCGCCTTTTGATAGTCTGCCAGTAGCGTATAGATATATAACCAGTATGGCTACAGTGTGTCATAAAATTTTATTTCCTGCAGATTTGTCTGCCACAGAACATTTACTTGCTGTCAAAAAGGTAAAAAATATGCTAACAGCCCTGGGTTTCCTCTACACGCACTGAAATTTCTGAAACCATCCCTACAGCTACGAATGTTGCAAGAAGGGAAAAATAGATGTACTCTACTTTTGAGGTGTGGGGAAAATTTATCTTTAGAAATTGATTATTTTCATATTGGTGTCTAGGGAACAGCATCTTCTGGAGATTTAATTTGAGCCTCTTCTGCGAGGCTGTGGCTTAGGCACAAACCCACTGCATGGCTCTGCACATCTCCTCTTTACTGGAAAGAGTCTTCGTGGGAGCAACATTTACGTGGTTTATTAGATCTGTGTATTGTTTCACTCAAGCCCATTTCAGCAGAGATGAGAACAGAGCAGGCCCGCTGCCAGCTCAGTTGTTTCATGGTTGCCAAATGTACAGGGGCTAAAAAAGTCTCTCTGGTGCTATCTAATGGAGTAAGTGGGTTTGTGCCTCTGTTGCAAGGATCTTAGTACAACACTAAGAGCACTTAGTATTACTCAGCAAGAAACAGCCTGAGCAGTAGCTTCAGTTGCCAAGTGGTAAAATTAATTAGAGACCAATCCTGTGCCACCAACACTAATTTCAACAGGGAAACAGCACTTAAAGTCTGCAGTAGCTTCAGTGAAGTTGTCCTGTATCATCAAGTGATCTGAAGATTTTTATGGTAAATTTTTTAATAACAGAATCCCTCCTACTGTAACACAAAAAAACCCCACAGGTATGATCCCATATCACTGTGGACAGGTGCAGGTCTGTTGATTTTACTGCTTTTACTTAGACCATGCCACAGTATAAATACGATAAACCCACCAGCGGTCATGCTGAAACGCAGGGAAGCTGCACAGCTCAGATCCACCCAGTGGCTGGCTCAGCTCTTCCCAGCAAGTGCAGCTGCCCCAAGGTTGAAGACAAAATAACTCGTGTTTTATCCTCAACCTTCAGGAAGAAAAATTCAGGTCCGTGGCAGAGCACAACTCCTGTGCTAGGGATGTTCAGCCAGTCCTTTTCTGATTGGGGATAGGATGTCGGGGGACTCTCCCGGCACTGAAGGATTCCTCAAGGCAGCCTCAGCAGAGCTCCCTGGTGCAGCACGAGCCCTTCACTCACCCTGACAGCCTGTCGGCACCTGCGTGGCCAGCAGGGCAGCGGCCAGCAGAGCCCAAGCTTGGTAGCCGCCCACACAATGCCCTTACACAGCCCAAGCCTACCACTAACTCCAGCCCCAGCACCAGGAGGGCAGAGTCACTCTCTCCTGACTCCAGGAGCTACCATGCATGTGCTAGACCAAAGTCTTCCAAAAGTTCACCAGCGTCACTGTGGATATTAGAGCACAGACCATAATCACCCACTGAGCACAACAACTACCCACCAGAGACGATGTGACAGCTCTGACATACCAGCAATACCTGGGGATATTTTTTGGCTCTGCCAGGGATTTTTTAAACAACTCTAGCCATATTGTAATCCTCTTGTTGCCAAAGTTTTAATGATAACAGCTTTCTTCCACCGTTTGAGTGGTATAAAATTCTTGGGGAAGGAACATCTCACATGATTGGTCTCTAATTAAATTCTCCTTCTGTCCAACAACACACAGTAAACAAGGCCTGAGAGGAAAAGGTTTTCCATCCCTAGATGTTTGCTTGTTCAGAGATGAAATCCCCAATTCCAAAAAGCCTGAGCAGACAAAAATCTCAAAAATACTTTCTAGCTGAAAGTTTAAACTTAAACTTAAACCTCTTGGTACGTTCCGTTTAGGAAATATCCAAATTACATATTTTTATCAATCAGAAATAATTTCTTAAAGCAGTCTTCCAAGTAGACTGTTTTCTGAAGAAAAAAATATTAGTTTTAGTGAGCTCATATTTTCTACCAATTTTTTTCTGGAAAATTCCCAAGCAATTCTAATCAAATAATGGTAGTATCACTTCTGAAGTCCATTTGTGTGCCTTTCCTTTCTCCAAAGTCCATGAATGCTCCCAAGATTATAGAAAGAACAAAAAGTCCATTTTTAGCATTTGGAAAAGGAAGCACTTACTATGGAAACCAACACACTCATGTGAGTGCACATGCAAACACCCCCCACGCTGTATCTGACCATGCAGGAAGCCAGTTTGTTATGAGCAACCGCATTTAAATAAAACCAACGAGCTAATAATTTTAAAATGAAAAGTCAAGACCATCTGAAATACAGACTGTCTCAAAAGACATGCATTGGAAGCAATCTCACCAATATGAATTGAAATATTTGTATCTCAGTCCTGTTGGTGCTTGGAGGGACTCTCTTCCACATCAAAGCCTTCTGTGCCTCCCCCTGAGCAACTGCACACACCAACTGATGAGAGAGGCTGAGGGCTGGATTCAGGCTCGCTTTGGCAAAAACGTGAAAATCAAGTTCTTTCAGGTTTTCCACTAGATCCACTGCCCCTTGGGCGCATTCCCCCTCAAAAGCTGGGAAGGAATTTCCAAGGAGCTCTCACTGGCTGCAGGCTTCAAACTGGAGCAGAGCTTGGGCCATATCCACTCGTTTGGGCCTACTTTCTCAGCAACAAAGCTGAGCTTTGCACTCAGAATAATATTGGCGCAAACACAGCAGTGTTTTGAGCCTCATGTGTTTTTTGTTGCATTATTTTATGTGCATCAGCTCTAGATGTTTTCTGTTGATACCACACGATATTTATATTTGGCTTGGTACTCTCCTCATTATGAAACTACAATAATCCCCGCTAGGAAGCCTGGTTAAAACTCAGACCTTGGAAAGCTACATTTGAGCTGAAACCAATCTCTGTATCTGGGGGTTTGCATCTAGTCATAATATTTCTATTTTTATTGTCATTGTGTCTTTTTACAAATTCCTAAGTACACGCAGAATAAATACATCCAATTCCCTGTAGAGTTTTTCAGTACCATAGACATTTATGACAAGTAAATTGCCAAGAAAACATTTACAATGCATATAATTTTCATGTTAAATCAGACCTTTAAAATAGAAGTAATTTTTTTTTAGAGTTTCACAATTTTTACAGCAAAACCTTGAGAAAAGAGTGTTTCCCTTCTGAGAAATAAAGCAATAAGACAATTACAGGGCTGCTGCGAACCATTTGGCAAAAGCTGCTCGCCATCTTTGAGATTATCCCTATGGTAGGTTTTACTTTTTCTCATAAACCTTAAAGCAGCTATTAGATGAATAATAAAGAATGAGCCTGGAGAAATACCCATATTTGGCCATGAAGCCAAAAGAATATTAGTATGTAAGTGTTTTACTCTCAGGACTTAATGGAAAGGCAGATTAACTGGAAAAGAAAATTATTAGATCCTGTTCTGTATGAATACAAGATGAGACTTAACCTGGACATCAACTAAGAATGGAAGACTTGTAGGGAATCAACCTATTTCTTTTTATGTGGCAACCTCTTATTTTTCTAGCTAGCAAGTTATAAGTCCAAAGAAAAGAAAAATTCAAAGATAGGAATGGCAGAGTCATCTAGCTACATTGGTACTTTTGAAAGATTTCCCCTTGAGTTTTCATTCAACGCAAGACCAGACGGTTAGAAATCTGGACAACCGCAGGCCACAGCAAGCAGGCAGAAGTACAGTCTGAATTATACAAGAATGGGAACTGTACTTCATGAACCAGGAAATTAAAAATAAACAAATAGCTATTAGCACTAGAAAGTGTGGATTTCACACTTTCCAGCAGCGTATAACATGTGTTGCTACCTCCAGGAATTTGTGAGATTATGTGATATACAGTAACTGGCTGCTCTTTCCAGGCCAAAGCAGGGCAGCAAAATTGATTAGGCAGAGAAGCCAGAAATGCCCTCAGCACCAAGCCAGCTTTTCAGCCACTCTGCTGTAATATGGTCATCACAAATATTAAAATTTGTAGCAAATAAAGACACAAATGTTCAAGATTCCTGTTTTACAGAGTTCAAATGTTTCACTGACACACCTGAAGGCTGGAGGCAGAACTACAGAGATCGTGCATATTTGTGCATAGTGTTTTTTATTATGAGATGTCAATCTCGCCACACCTTTAACTTCAACTGCCAAGCCCAGTGACATTTCTAAATATGTCATTGAACACACTTTGCTATGTAGTCTTTTTACAAAACATTGAAATTTCTGAAGTATTAATCAATATTCAGTCCCCCCCAGTTAAGAAAAAATGTAGCTCCAAGTTAGCCTTTAGTGTAAATAAACTCCTAACTGAATTTGGCTTTCTATCCCAAACAGCAGCTCTGATGTCATGAAGGCTGAATATTGACTCTGATCTTCATTGTGGGTTACATGGAAAAAACGTAGTGACTTTTCAAAGACTTCGAGCTGCAGGCGGTTCAAAGAACCAGTTTACTACATTCAGTGTTGTGCGTTACTGAAGGGTCTCCTATGGAAACACTGACGAGACTTCTTTCTCCCTCCCCACACTGAATAGCCTGATCATAAATTTAACAAAAACTACAGTAAACCACATTTCTGACATGCCAATGCAAGGATTTTTTTTGGCTGTTTCAGACTGTAATTTGTCCAGCGCTGCAGGACTTCTTTGAATTACTTTGTACACATTTGAACCAATATATTTTAATCTCAGGATTTCACACAGCAATTATGTAGACTCTGTGGCTGTTGTCTCTTCTCCACCAATTTTGTAAATCCAGTAAATTATATTAATCAGATTTTGGGTTTCAATCTAAGCTTAAGACATAGCGTATGAAAATGAAACCAGAGTGTGTTGTAAAACAGGACATGGATTTACATGACACCTGGTACTAATCACAGATTATGACAAGCATGGGATATTGCGAGCTGCACTTACGTTTCAGAGAGCTCTTGAAGGAAGCTTTTATTAAATAGCAATAATTTTCACTTATTCCTTTTAAAATAACGCATGCAAAAAACCAATAGGAGGAAATAAACTAGTGGAATTTCTAGTGAAATTGTAAAACTCTTTCTCCATGATTGCGTTCACAGCCCCACTAACCATTTCTAGTAGTCGCATTGACAAGAAAATTGTATGCTCTTGCACTGAGTAGGTAATACTAGACATGAGCAAAGGTGCACCTCTGCACATCTTGTCTTATGTGAAAAAGAAATTAATGTCAAAGTTTATGAAGCTATTTAAAGCAAAAATGAAATTCTGCTGTAGGAGTCCTGTAATGACTGTGTTTGCATGGATAAATGACAATGTTTATACAGTGTACTAATATGTATGGCTTGACTCCTGTCCCTCTGGATCATCATAATAATGCAATGTTACTCTTCCTGAAGATGCCAGAAAATAATATTTTAAGGAAAGTCAGCACAGCAAAGAATGACTGTCAGTCTAATCCAGAATTGTATTATATTCTGAAAAAAAGCAACAAAATATCATTATAATTCAATAAAATCTTATTTATGGAGTCTATACCTATACGCATGTTAAGATACTGGCTTTTAGATCCTCTTGCATTCTAGGCTTAAAGGCATAAAGGCTTTACTGTCACGCTATTATTTTATGCATCTGCATTGTTTATGTAATAAAGCAATATGTTTTAAGTGTCACGTTATCAGCAGCCTCATCATCTGCATCTGAGACTCTGATTCAGGTTGAACCTAACCCTGCTCAAGAGATGATGAAATAGTGAGGACGCTTTCTCAAACAGCCTCATATCTGCGGGCAGCAGAGACCTGAGTCAAAGCAGCATTCACCCTGTGACCCACAACACTCCTTGCCCCTGCTTATGTCTCAGCAAGTTTGGGAAGAAAATATCCAGGTAGGGAGGGGAATTGCTGTCAAATAACCTTTCTGTGCAGTGCCCTCCCAGAAGGCTACATCCCTGGGAATGCGTGCTGATCGTGTCCGTGTTCCCAGAAGTTCCTGTATTGAAACCCAGATGTTCACAGAGCTTAATTTAGCTCAAAGTACAGATGAGGCATTTTCATTACATACTGGCTTTACCATACCAGATAAAGGTATATCATCAGCAAATATCCTACAAAGCCACTAGTGGGAAGCTTTCACTGATTTGAAAGAGAACAAGGTATAGTTAAGAATGAAGCTAAATTAGCAACTTTGGCAGGCAAATTCATCTTATCAAGGTTCCAGAAAATGAGTAGGGTATACAAATTCTCTGATACAAATACCCACAAGCGGAAAAGAGATTACAAATGAGACATGGACAAAAATGACACCAGGTTCCTTCAAAAAGCAGCAAGAATTAGTTCCGTGCACTATCTTCAGAAAGATTATCAACAATTTTTAAATTTGTCTGAAGGTTTCCAATTGTAAATGCAGACTTTCCTGCCTATAACAGTTGACCCAGATAACTCAAATTTCCTCTGGGATTTTCTACAAGGACTAAACTATCCCTTATAGTCATTTCTCAGGTTAGTAAGAGACCATTGCATCAGTAATAAAGGTGAAAAGGCCACAAAGCATATGTTTTCAGACTTTTTGACAAAAATATTGAAAAATAGTAACAACAAACATAAAGTGAATGCAAACTAACCTGTTATTTCAGTATATTATGTCTTACTATATTTGATGTAAGTACCAGTCATACTACTTGCATTCATTAGCCAAAAAAAAAAAAAAAAACCAACAAAAAACCCCACAACCCAAAAAACAACAACAAAACCAAACCAAACTAAAAAAACCCAGTAGATTTTTTTGTCCTATTTAGGATGTTTGTCTAATGCATCTGGATAAGCCTTGGGTGAAAAAAGAAAGAAAAACTGTCATTTTCCAATTATTATTCTTCCTTATGTGCCTCTGTAGAGCAAAGACCACTGTTTCCCATGACTATTGCAAAACCCTTAACGCAATAGAGATTTTAGAGCACATGAGCAAGAATTAAAACTTTAATCTTTTGTTAAATGTGAAACCTTTATTTTATTAACACTTCTTCCACTGATGGGCATGGCTTATTTTATGTTTTGAAATCTAGCTGGATTTCACACTACAAACCAATAATAAATTCATATCTGAATTTATAAATCTGCTTTGTTTAATGATCCCATTCCACTTTCAAAATTAGGAAAGGCCCTTTTTTTATCCATATGTATGAATTTTTCCTTTAAGATAATCCTTTTTTTTCTTTGTCTTCCTTCCTTTTAATATAGATTTTAAGCTAGAAAAAGTCTAAGAAATTAGATATTTGCAGAAGATGATAAACTCTTTGCTATCCATCTTCCAATTAAGACTAAACTCATATTGTGACCTGTGTAGCCATTTATAATGTACCTCCCTTTATTTATTCAGTGGAAAACTGGAATTCAGGGCAGTAGCCCCAGTACTTTCTTCTATCAAAAAACCCTGAGTCTCTCCCCTGGTTATTATGCTCTTCCTCACTTGTCTGCTGCTTCCTAATCTTTCTGTCCCTGTGCTTGGACTCACTTATAATAAACCATTTTAATTAAAGTTTTCTACCCCAGTATTAGGTCAAAAGGAAAGAGGCAAAAAGCAACGCAAGTTGGGTAAAAATGCACTCATTTCATTATATTAATGGAATCTATGTTCTATGCATCTGTGTTAAATCCGTGTATCGTCTGCCAGCATTCAATTTGTCAATCTAAATCTCTTTTGCATTGTGGTTAGGTTTTTTTGTTGCGAAGAACAGCTTTGTCTTTGTCCTACTTGGTATATTTATTTTTTCACTATTGTGCACTGAAGTATTGAAAAAAATTGAGGTTTTGGGAGAAAATAGTTCTGAGTTCTTTAGAGTATTTCTCTTCTATTTGAAAGGTAAAATTTTATAACTCTACCTCCCAGTTGGCATAACTTCGGATCCACTTCACATCAGCTTCAGGCAATGGACTTATTTTACTTGTGCTGAGCAAAATTTTGAATTCCATGTATGTGGCACAACTCCATTACTTTCTAAAATGGTCTAAGAATCAGATGCTTGGATACATAACAAATGGAAAGAAAAAATATTTTTCTTGTGTTAGGCTACCATGATTATTAGAAAGCTTTTTTTCCTTGTATCATAAGCAAATCTCTGTGGTAACCCTTCATGAAGGTTTTCTTGTTTACATAATTAGATACCTCTTATGTCCACATAAGAATCAATATACCATTTGCCAGCCATGGACAGGATGTAATTTCTAGTAAAAAACGTTTTTTTAATGTTCATGATATAACACTTTGACACTGCGATCATTGCCACAGTATGTGTGAATACCAAAAGAATAATAGAAATAGGTGGGCTTGAATGACATAAACAACACTAAAGGTAAAGGTGGGGTAAAAGTCTTTTTTGAAGCTTGTTTGAACGGCTTGTCTTTACACAGATTGTGTTTTTGTTTGCTGATAATTAGCTAGTGGATATCAGTTGTTCCTATCTTTTCCCACGTAAGAGGGCTGAACAGTGTTCTCTGGTTTACAGGAGGATTGAGCTGACTACTCTATATTCCAGATAGCTCCACACACGATCCAGATATTCCTGTTTTCTTATTACATTACATATAGATACAAGAACTCTTCCTGCCACCCTTAGCTACAGTGGGCCTTCAGAGATACTAAGGTGGACAGTAACAATTATCTGGGTTATCTGTAGTGGATCATAGAACAATCATGAACCAACACCATAAGGCTACTGTAAAAAAGGCAAAAATCAGTTTAGAATATGTAAAAGAGAGCCTTGCTCTCTAGAGTTTTCTTCCACTGTTAGTTTTCCATAATTCTGCAGTTTTCTAGGACATCTCAATCAGAAAAGCATGTGCTTTCAGAATGATACACCGGTTTATGAGCAGCTTCACCTGTGCGGAAAGTGCAGGTTAATAGCAGAAAAGCAGGCAGTTTGTAACAGATTTCAAGCATAACAAGGACCTCTTAACCTGTTCAGGCAGAGTAGCGACCATAATGTAGTTACACATAACCCAAGAAAAATGGTTAGGTTACAAAAAATGTTATTGGCCAGTGGAGTAGACGGTATTAGCATACCCAGCTGTACTCTCTGCATGAAGACGGCATCCCTTTGCAGCCCAGTTGTTAAGGGCAGATGTTCTGTTAAGCACATTTCAATTAATCAACTCGATCTTCCAGTGAGACTAAACAAGAAAGTATTTCTGGCTTAACTTTTAGTAGAAAGAAGCATACTTCTGCACCAATGAGTATCAATGAATTAGTGTGTATCTACCTAGGATAGGATTCACTGTTAATAATCTGTGGAGAATATTGATAAGTATTGAAATAATGCAATTACATTCAAATTAATACGTTTCCAAAAGAAAACAACTACTGAAAGAAAAGATCTTGGATAGACAATTTTCCTTGACTGGGGAAAGATGCAAATAGTTTACTGAAGAAAAATATGTACTAAAAAGATGTGCAAGGGTGTGCGTAAGGCATTTGAATAGTCTGCAAAGATTATTAATAGGACTGAAAATAGCTTAGTTCAGGATTTCCACAAAGTGTCACGAAAATTTGGAACCAGGTTGTAAACCAGAGTAAAACACAGATGAATAAATTCAGGAAATATGAAGCATGATGGTGCATGGATAGATGGAGCGTGCTACCCACATTCTATTTTGCAGCTTTGGCACAGAAGAAACCGTGCAGAACACCACTTCTCTTCGTAGAGGAAAGTGATAAAATAAAATTTAGCTTTGCACAAAACCATTAAGTCTTCCTGTGGAATTTAATGATCTACTTTGTCCAGTGTTTTCAACAACATAGATTTTGAGGACTACAAAGTAGCAAATTTACTTTTAAAAAAAAAAAAAAATCCTTTTTTTCCTGCCACCTCTCCTTGATAGACAAAAGGGCCCACTAGTTTCCTTGCTTTTTCAACCCAGCTAGAAAAATCAGTGTAAACTCAGCCAGGAAGAAAAACCAGGCAGAATAAAGTAAGTACCATTTCATTTAGATGAGGACTTGCAATCAGAACTCAATTCTGGTGTCAAACATTACACATCAAATACTCACAGCAACTGTTTGCCAAAAATAATTTAATCCCTAAAGGTAGAAAACCGGTATAATAATATCCAAGAGTGGGGTTGTTATTATTTTTTTCAATTTATTAAGGGCACACAGCAAAGAAATAATCTGGACACCATACTAGCTGAAGTTTGGAAGTCTGTGCCTAACCTATATGCACCTGACATTGAAATACCAGGATAAAATATAGTTACAGCTTTAGTTTGCTTACTATCGGTGCTTCTCTATTTCCTACTGAAATATCCCTAGGAGGAAGTTCTTGTATCCACAGAAGATCACAGACACACAATGTGACCTTGTAACATCTCCAGACCAGTTTCCACACCTGAACATTTTGAGTAGTGTTAGATGAACATTTGAATGCTGAGTGTCTGTGAGCCAACACTCATCTCTTTTCAGGGTACTTCATCAACATGAACAAGTCTTTACTGGCCCAGGTAACACATCTGAACTCAAAGTTATTCTCCCTGAAGGGCTCTTTACAGTGAATTGCAAGGACTGAGTTTCCAAGGTTGCCAAATACCATAGCTCCAGGTAAAGCCAGTGCAAGTGCTCAACATAATTCTGAGAGAGAGAAAAAAAAAAAAAAGCTCCAGTTTCAGCCACCTTGAATGGAAGGGACTGGTAGTTCAATCGCTACACTTACAGAAGGAAACAAGTTTATGATCTGCACCATCCCTGCTGGCTTCACTGTGGTGTTATGAATTTTTCCTCTAACACATAGTTTTTGTCATCCACCTGGTCTCTAGCAGTGATCGGTATAGAGCTGATAATAATTTAAAGCCTTTACGTAAAGGTTTAAATGCTTCTGAAATGGTGAGGTTCAACTGAATCTGAATGGGATGTGTTTAAAAGATTTTCACCTACAATAATCCTTTCACGGTAAAATGATGAGAGCAAAAAAGAGATGATGATAGAAGACAGAAAGAAGCAGATGTTGAAAAGATGAACAGTCAATATTAAAGTATTCTTCCAGGGTAAAGCAGCTGATGGAGACAGCCTATTGCCGTGCCAACAATGGCTTGGCTCACAGCACTGTACTGTGAGAAAATCAGCTGATCTTTTTTCTTTGTGACATTATTTAAGGCCCCTCTCTGGCTTTGCATCTTATTTTGAAGGAATTCTTGATAGATCACAATCGAAAGCTTATTTCTGACAAAGCTTCCACAGGAGTTTGAGCCCAGGCATACTCAGAGGCCCCTCTGGCTATCCATCTGCATGTTAGCCAACAGAACAATTCAAAATCTGGCTTTGTGTTACCAGTTGTCAGTACAGATTGAAATCCTGAGGAAAAACTACTGGGAGAGAAATGTGCAGGCAGACATTCAGAAAGCCAGAGGTTTTTTTCACGATCTGGTTTCTTTACATTGCCCAAACATAGTAAAGCAGACAGTCTGTTCACAACAGGCAAACAGAGGACTGTCCTAATGCTTGAAAACACTGTACTCTACAAAGCTGTTAGATCCGTCTCCCAGATGAGCAATGCCAGCACCTTGTGCAGCAAAGGAAAAAGAAAGAAGCTTCTGAAACAAAGCAAAGCAAAGAAACCTTTGGCATGGCAGCCAGATGCAAGTTCTGCTTTGATACTATAAAGTGTATATTGCGGTGGCACCAGTGTGATCTTTGCAACTGACTTTGTAATCTCTGCTTGTATATTCTGCCTGGAACAACAAAGCTTCTGTTTCAGACTGAGCTGGTTTCAGCTGCATTTGATCTATATTCTCAACCTTAATATGAATAATACTACTGCTTCAGATTTTGCAGATATTCCTCTTAATCACAAGAACAAGACCGACATGTTAACTGCCATCTGCAATACTGCACTGCTATTTCACTTAAACGGCTACAAAAGTTGAATTTGTGACTTGTGAAATCAGTGACTACTAAATTAGTGCATTATTTCTTAACCTTCACCTGATTCCCTCACACTTATTTTGGTAATGATAGTGCTCAATTTTATAACTCATTTAATAAGGTGGAGTCTGTTCATAGTTATTTGGCCTCATAAGACATTGGTAGCACTAAGATTTCCCAGCCAACCTAATGTCAGAAAGAATGTTATATTGTACCATCTTACAGCATTACAGTCTAGTGAAACACATTCTGACGTGCAAATGCTTACTTTAAAAGGAGCTGGAGGTGGCCATCTGCAGTCACAGATATTTCCATATGTTTAGGATATGCAAACGTCACGCATTGAAAAGAGTCCGGTATCATTGCCTTTCTACCACTCGGCATTACAAAAATTTTACATTACCATGAATGATGACTGACTACAACAGTTCTGGCATTGACAGAAAATGCTGCTATTGTAAGATATGCAAAATATGGCTTCCAGCAGAGACCAGCGCAGCATGGTTCTCAAAAGCCTGGCCAGAAAGACTCTTTCCAGTTATTCAACAGAACCTCTCCTTATTGAGTACTGCGGTTTGAGCACACTAACTGTACAACCGCAGTCTTTACTAAGTCACAAAGACAATGCCATTTTGAAGGTACTTCAAGAGCTACATTTTCCTTTCTGTGTTGTTGGGGTAAACCTACTGACTCCATTGAGGTCACCAGGAGCATGCCGAGTGATTCACAGAGTCTGAATGTTCACTGATTGGAGTTCTGCAGAAACACCAAATAAGTAGAAAACATAGCCTGCATCTTACAAATAGCTTATAGCCACAAGATAGATGCTGACAGTTGCGTAAGTTTTCTTCAGTGTCTGACTACAGGCAACCCTACAGAAATAGCATCTTCCTGGCTTTCAACGGTTTGGATAAATGGGAATAAATATACACAGTGCACAGGGAAATGGATCAATGATGCAGCTTGGTTTTGCTTCATTGAATTTAATAAGTATTAATTTAAAAATTAATTCCTAAATAAATCCTTCTTTATATTTTGTAACTTCAAGATTCCTTAAAATTACGTCCCAGCTGATCACTGCCTTTTCTCCAGAAAACACCTCTGAGTCATTTGTGTCATGAATGCCATGTCACGTTACTTGAACTCAGCAAAGAGGGATATTTGAGTGCTGTGTGTAGTTTATTGACCGAAAGAAGCAGATGAGAATCAATGATAAAAGCGTCTCTGATGGTAAATGAGTAAGAATCTGATCTGCTGCCCACCGAACTTAATGTCCTTTTTTACTGATTTCACATGGACATTGACTTACACACACAAAACCCCTTGATCGTCAAAAGCAGGAGAGGCATCATGTTCACAATTCACCAATGGCATACAACTATGATCCTCTCAAAAAATCCATGTGATTGATAAAATATACTGAGTGGAAAGGTGCTTTTCAATTTCCCTGGCCACCAATCAGCAGTGTTTGTAAAAATAAATATTTAAAGCTTTGCTTTTGTTTGGTATCACGCTCTACCAGCCCATCCCTTTTACACTTTTCTTTCACTGCTGGTATTAATTTAGAGTTGTATTTTCAGCTTCAAGTAGTCTATTTATGTGCACGCTCAACATCAGCCAGTCACCAGTTTTCTTCAATCTTTTACTGTACGCACCTTGAATGATTTGGATGACTGTATGTAGCTAATTCACATTTTTACCTTATATATATCAGTTCTTCCTCCTTTTAAAAACAGCTTCTTTGTTACACTACATTAAAATGGGATACGATATTCTGATAAACCATTACCAGTTCCTAGCAATTCAGCTATATAGAAATAATTTTGTCATCTTTAGTATCCTTGATGTTGCAATTCAGTTTCTAAGAAGCATATGCACATATAAAGATACCATACTTTTGCAGCATAACATACAGGGAATACATCTTCAATATATCAACTAAGAAGCCGCACAAATTGCCTACAAGATTTCCCATGTACCCCAGAGAGACAAACTCCTTCCTATCAGGATACGACATACTAACCCCTCAGATAAGACTGCTCTTTTGAAGCAGAAATACCTCTTTTACATTTGACTCCTCTCTCTTTCAGGTTTACATGCCCCTTGGAGGCAAGCTAGCAAATTACACAGGAAAATTTATGTGATAAGTCAGTCATTTCTTATGCAAATATTATGTTCTGCTTCAGGGTATACCCTTAAGCTGCATCAGATATTTACCTCAGTTTTTGAAAGTATGCCTTTTCCTGGAGCAAAACGGTATGTCTTGTAGAAAGGAAATTATACTGAAGTTTGTGATAAAACAGTCTGCAGGCATTTTAAAAGGCATTATTGCTAGAACTGGTGAAGAATACGCAATAACATTTTGCTGTCTAGCAATCGTTTACCCATTTACAATTCATATTGGGTCACTGAAAATCACAGAGATCAAAGAAACCAAGGAAGTTTGCTCCTCAGATTATATTAGGTCTACCTGTTATATATTATATCTACCTGTTGGCAATATGTTTAACTCTTTCTGACCCTATTCACATTTACTTTCCCACCAACAGCCTCTGATCTTCATGACGTAAACCAGTATGAATTAATTCACTGTCTCCTAATATTTCTTACTATAACTTGTATAATTTGTCCAACTAGCAATTGACATATTTTCTTCACTACACATGAAAATTTGTGAAAAAGTATTAAAAATCACCTGATTTTTTTAAAATTTGCTCACGATACTCATAATTAATGCCGGGATCTAAACGTTAGCTCTTCTGAAATTACAGTGATCTGATTTTGAGTTCCTGAAGTTAAATGTTATGTGCCAATTTCAGATACACAGCCTTACCAGTCTCGCCCACATCAAAGCATTAAAAAGGTCTCAAGGACACCATTCTGAAGGGTGTGAAAGAAAGCCCTAGCTGTACAGCCTTCCCTTCCTGGAAAAATAACACCTTTGAATAGGGTGAGGGATACACAAGAAATATTTTTAGACGTTGGAGTTTCATTATGCGACTGCTCAGATGTAGCCATTACCATGACTGCAAATTCCAGTGATTTTTGGCTTCCAGGCAAAAACTCAAGGTTACTTTAACATAGCTTTCTCTGTATTTGATAATACCCATTTTCTGCTAAGGAAAAATTAGTTTAGAACTTCTCCTGCCTCACACTGCAATTATTTTTTTCATCAGTTAGAGCAGCTGCCAATTTACCACACTTTGTGACCTGTATTAGCTTGGTTTAGAAGCCAATCTAACAGTAATAAGCCTTTCTGAGCAGGAAGAACCTCACTGTTCACTATTCAGGGGATGGAGAGAGACGATACCATCAACAGTCCTTATCAGATAACAAATGCAAACCCAATTCTGACTCAATTCGATGAGAGCTATGAATGGATTAGTTCTCCCATAACATTTTACCTGAAAATTCTGTGAAATAAATAATGCATCATGTTCATGGAAAAAAACCCAATATTTATTTTAGTTTCTAGTGCTCATCTGTCTTTTCATTATAGGTATTTTACATTTTAAGTATGTCATATTTGACAATACCACTGCCTCTAAATATATGACAGTGCTGAGGCCAGTACAGTACCATCTGGAGATAACACAAAAGCAAATAAGCTGTAACCTGCATATATAATTGTATTTACAAAAACAACACCTGCTAAATTTTTTAGAGAAGTCAAGAAAAAAGAAACATCTATTAAGAAACAAACTTACCCCTCTTTCTAAGCAATATTGTTGACTACATTATCTATAATAGAAATTAGATTTGACATTCCAGGAAACATTTTCAGACACATTGCTAGACAGCAAGTTAAAATTTTTATTTTCCTTAAGGTTCATCAGTAAAATACTGTGAATTTCATGGTTAAAAGGACTAGCCAAAGGAGTAGCCAAAAGATGTGTCCCTATATCAGCAGGAGTAGTAATTATTCAATTTTTACTAAAAAAGTCACAGCTCGGCATTTGTGAAAGCTAGGTAACTCCTATTTATTTGGGAATTGACTTTGGGATAAATATACTCCTGGGAACCAAGAACTCAACACTTCTGCTACAAGTGCAAAACACACTTTCATCTCTCTCTCTGCAGCACAAATAAATAGGTCTCACAGTTAAAAAATAAAAACAGAAAGCCATACCAAAGGAAAATATTCCACTGCAAGTCTAAGGAGAGGATAAGGAAGCAAATAACCTGTGACAGATTTGGTTACTTAGTGTACTACTGGGAGGTGCTCAGATTCTGAGGTAATAAATGCATTACAAAAATTCATATAGAACAGAATAGTCTAATTCACATGCAAAGCACTGTGCCCAAAGCATCAGGTGTTCCCTGGAGGGACATAATACAGTAGTGATGAGAACAACTGAATAAAAGAAGAGAAAGCATTTAGAATAACCAACCACAAGTCAGAACAGTTGACACTTCACATTGGAAGAGATTAAAGACAAGGAAGTAGAAAAGACAATAACCCTAGACATCCGAGAGAACTGAAGTTCAGTCTGAACCAGAATATCCCACAGGAGTCAAGGTACGCCATAAGGTACAGTAAGTTGTAAATGAAGGATATCAAGGAATCCAGTGGTAAAGAATAAATATCCTACATTTTTTCAGGGTTATCAAAACAAGAACACAATTTTGGAGATTGTGAATGGAACCATAATTTTTCCAAGGAGAGGGGAGTTTCCAATTCTAGTTCACTTCTATTCCTTTATTGGCCTATACAGATAGAGAAGAATACAGTTATTAAAGGTCAAAAATATAGAAGCTATGCTTTACAACAGAGAAATTTTTAATAGAAAAGGCCCCGACAATGGCAGCTGCACTCAGATGCAAGGAAGGTCACCTTGTCAATGAGGTGAGATGAGAAAGGCCTATCACCATAGGGACGCTTTGGTATCTAGGACCTAGTGTGCTTGTTTTGGTCACACCTGCTAAACATCCTCCCTTAATTATACCTTCAAACAGGTGTAAAAGCAAGATTAAAAGAGCAGCTGAGGAAAACCGTATCCTTTCACCAGAACATTAATAGAGAGCCATTATTCCCATCAAACCATGTTTCTCCTGAGAAAATTATGGTGCTAATACTTATCACATATATATGAAATACAAACAGAAGTAGCATAGGTTACAATTAGTTCAGCTTTTGATATAAAAAAGCTGCAAATTAAAACACATGGGGGCACCTCATTCAAATGTGGGAAATAGTGCGGTTTAGGGGAATAGATCATGATACATATTTCCAGGTCAGTCTTACTACAGAAAGTCACTCATATAGTGTTTTCATATAAGGGATACATACCACTTTTGTGAAAGATTCAGATCTTTAATTAAAAGAATACTACAGAAATAAAGATCAGGAATCATAAGCTAAAGGCACAATATAAACCTTTTTATTGTCAAGTATCTCAAAATTATAATGAGCTCAGATCCAGCGCTTTCATTCTGTTCAATTTATAGCTAAGCTGAAGACCATTTACATGATTCAGATCCTGACCATCACTGCAGGCCAGCTGTCCAAGTCCATGTCCTACTTTGAGTCCATCTCAAAAAAAGCAATTCTTTTATATATTGAAAATAAGAGATATATTTACATTTGTATCAAATGGCTCAGGCTGTTACTGACTGGTTACCTGGGGTAACCATTTTTATAGTATATTTGTGTTGAGATTCAGACATCTTTACAACAAAACTGATTCTTCTTTATGTATGAAACATGCTGGGAATGGAGCATTCTGTTTATTGAAGACTGGAGTTATTTATGGCAACTCTGAGTGTTGCAGATATGCCAGCAGAGATGCTTACTTTGTGTGATCATGTTTCAAGAACACATACATATGCCAAGCTTCAGCTGTTTCTCTCAAGAGGGGTACTTGAATGTATGATTATACGTTTTTCCTTAATAAAGAGCCTGTCCATATCATACAACAAAAGCAAAATAGCAGGCAAAAATGCCGATGTTGCTATCTAAAAAGACAAATAAGTACTGTTTTTGCTATTAATTCCATTTTCAGCTTTTCTACGTGACAAGTCTTTAGTAGTCAAATACAATTTAATAGGTATGATACATATTAGAACTCACCTTCATCCTTATTACTCCAGTTCACTCTGTATGCTGTTTCTAGTATGCACAGATCAGTATTGTCTGGAAGACAATGCCTTATACAGCTCTTGCATAAATGCAGTGCATATGAAATTACGCTAATCCAGAATAGAAAATTAATGTGTCTCTCGTATCTTTGGTAAAACTGCTTTGAAAATTGGTAGCATCTTCCCTAAAAGTAAGATACGGCATCTACTAGATAAGAACATGAGAATTACAAAAGCTATTTTTATTTTAAGTAGCTTTCATAAACATAAAAGCTAAAGGTCTCAGTCTACAGATTCCTGTAGTTTGAAAAGTTCTGATTTGATAAAAAATATATTATGGAAAATATTACAGTCTCCTTGCTACAGAAGGTACCACAGATGAAGAAAGTAGAGGATTCTTTTTCTCAGCCAGCTTTGTGTGCATACAGAAAAAGGCAAGGCCAGTCCTGGCCTTAGAGCAACAATTAAGTGACGTAAGCTATACTGCTATAGCACCAGTACAGCAATGATGATATCTTTCCACACCCTTTGACCCGCCCTAAAGATTGCCCGTGGCTGCCTAGAAGTGGGCTATTTCTTCCATCTGAACGAGAACATTGTACCTCAAAACCTCTTACTGCAGAAGTATAATATTTGCAATTTAGAAGATCTCAGTTTAGTTCATTGCTAAAATTGAATCAAATCTGATGTTTATGGAGAGCTTTTTATCCAGATAGATACTTTTACTTGGCAGAAAGTAGGAGTCTGACCTGAGTTATCTCTATATTACTCTTCAGACAGTGCCACACAAGTTTGACAATGCAACAGTAGCTGCATAAATTTGCACCTACCAAATTTCAGGATGTACCTTTTTGCTCTAAATGGGTTTCAATTTGTCAGTATACTACCTGTAAGCATCTAAAAAAAAATTTAGACTGATGAGACCAAGTTGTACTTTTGTCAGAAACACTCCCACACGCACACAAACAACAGCATCTACTAATACCAGCTACTCCATTTTTGGAAGGCTGATCATTCAAAAGTGTCAATATGTGCAAGAGTTCTGTCAAAACAAATTTATATTTATTAAAGCCCCCATAAAATTCTCAGTTTTCAAACAGAAAGAAAAAGAATTAGCTAAAACATCTTTAATACATTTCTATGGAACATTTCACAATCATCTCATTTTCATAAATGTAGTATAAGATCTTCATTTGTGAGTAAAAAGAAATGCACAGGTAAGATCAAGGATCACACAGAATTAGAAAGCAACAAAAAGCTGGTGGAGGTGTACAACAAATAATAAAAAAAATCCTTACACAAACAATTCAGTGTAAAAAAAAAATGGGTCAATTCTCTTGAAAAATAATTGCTAATTCATAAAACTAAAACACTAAATCCTCTGTCAAAGAGTTTATCGTAATATTAATCACAAGACATTTACTGATGTTCAAATATTTATATTTTCTTTGTTCATAAACAGTGCTGAGTGTCAATAAAGGACATTTCATTTCAGGTAAAGAATGGGTTGTTAACTTCAAGTATTTCCAAGATATGATACCTTCAGTTACATTTGGATGTCTTCACCTTAAGTGATTTATAAAAGAATCACCATTTATCTGGTGAAAATTAAACTAATAGACAATATTAACTTTTACAGAATTGAAGATTATAAAGAACTGAAGCACTAGAGGAAAACCATACAGAAGAAAGGTACCTAATGGCTTTCTCAGGGAAAGCCTATTATTTTTTGAACATAAAAATTCTTCAGCTCTTTCAAGCCAGAGATACAAAGTGATACAAGCCTTTCACACAGCTGGAATTTCAATATTACACCATTAGAACTGAAGAGTTTTTAATTACTGGCCTGAGTACAATCCTTTTCCGGCTCACACATAAAACGTTAAAAATCTCAGGATTCTTCCTAAATATGATAGCTATTAATGAGAATCCTTTATGTTATCATGTTAACCGATTTAGTCAAATAATTTAATGATGCCATATCATGCAGACAGTGAGCTACCTGGGCAGATACCCTTTACCATCTGTCTTTATAGTGATAAGCAAAATGAAGCTTAACTTTTTACTAGCAAATGTTTGTATTCTTTATTATTCAGTTAATTCTACATGCATTCCAGGTTATTTACAACCATTTTATAGCATGGTTAAGGGATTATTATTTTTTTTTCTTTTTCACAGGATGCTTTTTGTTTTCTGAGCTAGAACCACAGGCAGCTATACAAGTTGCTAATAGTTTTGAAGCTACAACTGTTTTCCTCTCTTTCTTAATGCTGTGACAGGGAGGAATTGCAATTACACCTGACTATCCTCAACATTATCTTCAAAGATAATCTGTCAGATATATTTCCAATATGTTTTGGGAACATAGCATAAAATATGTTATAACAATGATGAGACGAACACTTAAAAGTGGGTGCTTAAGGTGCCTGGATAAAAGGGAGAGTAAAGGCTACTAATACTCAGAAACGCATAGGTACATAGACGTCTCTCGTGTTCCTTTCTTTCAAATGAACCTTTTTTGTATGAACATTACTATTATTAGTATTTCCCTCTATATAATAGAGATAATATATTCCTGCTTGCTAAGAGCAGGGATATACTACAACTACCCCTCCTCCTACCTCATTTGGGCCTCATTACCAGTGCGCACAATTTGAACAAGCCACATCACTGGATAGTTCAGTCTTCATGTCTCATTCCTGTTTAGTTTTTCTTCTAATGTCACACCAAAAAAGTAGGAAGTATGATTTCACTTTTTGTTATGTGGAAGGAAGTCCAGAAAAAAGTAGCTTGAGATTGACAATTAATTTCTCTTAGAGCAGGCTATGGAACGCAATTATGCTGTCTTTCAGCCATGGCACACTTAGTTAAGGCTTGCATGCATTGAACTACCCTAGCCTAAAACCATAAAGCATTCATATGCTGTTAAAAGTCGTTTTAGTTCTCTCTATATATCTATCAAAAACTTGGTATCATTGGATGCCAATCAGTGCAGGGTTAGGATAACTACTTGCAAAGCTATTAGCACCTGCTGTACTGCACCACCACCATAGCTGAAATAATAATTTAAAAAAGTCAAACAAGAAGGAAACAAACACTTTCTTGCATAAAAAAATATGGGTTACAAAAAAACTGGTTTCTTCAAGGAAAAAAAAAAAGCTCTCAAGGTTACAGCTCTGAAGGTTGTTTTCTGCTGCCTCTGCTTTTCAAATGTGATAATGTCCTTTTATAAGCACCCCAGTAAGAGTTTACAACCTTCTCCCAGGGATTGTAAATCCACTGCTTTTCTCCTCTAAATTTTTAACAGATACCATTGTTTCCTCAAATTGCACACAAGGGGGTTGAAAGAATCACGATTATTCTCAAGTACATCAAATTCAGTTTCAAGGGCCTTTATGACACACAAAACTGTATCAAGGGATATTTAATAGGCACAACAGATTCAATCCTGAAAGGTGAGAGAGCACTGCACCAGCAAATAAGCAATGTTAACCATAACTACAATAGAAAGCAACTGAAACAAAGATGTGTTGCCCAAGGAGTCACTGCTTAATGCAACACCAAGCAATGCATTAATATTAATAGAACATAAAATAGTTCTTTTTATTTAACCCTCCTTAGGTTAAACATTGACCTGAGCTGAATGTCTTTGAGGAGCAGCAGAACAGAGATAGTGTCTGACAGGACACAATGTTCGCTTGCTGATCCCTCTGTACAGACACTAGAATTGCAAAAACCGTCCCATAGAGTACAGAGAATGGGCTGGGTTTTGGGCTAAGAGAACCCCTTCTAGAGCAAATCAAAAGGTGGGAAATCCTTGGGTCACCTCCACAACAGAACATTAAACTTCATCACAGGAATCTATCAGAAGCTAATTTTTGGGGAGAAAAAAAAAATCCAGCTAGTTAACATGTTACTTAACATCTTGACTTTCCACTACAATTTAAAAAGTAAGCTAGAGCCTTATATTTGCTTTTGTTTAACCTGGTCGGAAGCATATCCTGTGACTGGATTTGAGTATTTGATACTGTCAAATATTACATGAGAACTAATACTCAGATAGAAACACTGGAGTGTGAGGTCTTTCATGCAGCACGGTCCTAGTTTTACATATAAAAAATGTACAGTAGGATTAATTTTTTTTCCATCAGTAGAAAAGCGTTTCCTTGCTGCACAGCAGAAGGCAGTAGAAAAGACCAGGCTTCACTTTATCATTACACTGATAGCAAGTATCAAGGAGATGTGCAAGGAGGCAGGAGTATTACGCCATATTTACTTAGGCAACCTGTTTCAATAGTCCCATTGTGTGGATGCTATGGTGTGCACAGAAAGAAAGAATATTGAGTGCTAGTTTAATGAAAAGTTATAAACAACTCTGTCAGATTAAGTAAAAACTAAAGTGGAAGCATAACATTGGCTCCTAGGAAATAACAAAAAAGCTTCACCACAAGACGACTGAGAAAGGACCTGCAAGCTCTGATTCAATCCCCTACAATGCTGATAAATGTAGTCTTTTCCTTAAATACATCAAATCCATCTTTAAGCAGCATACAGTGTTCAGTCTCTCAGCTCCTGGTGGTGAAATTGTTCCTCAGAACTTCAGATGTCATTTCTCACAGCTAGAAAAAGTCTTGTCATTTCCAGCCTAAACTTATTTACCTTCAGTTTAATATTTATTTGTTCATGTACCAACATTGACCCTTAACTTCAATAGTTCTTTTGACTTTCTGCAAGTTAATGTACCTGCAGAGAGCCTGAGCTAATTAGGATGGGCACACTGCCATGTTAGGCCACTGTACGGCTTCCAGGACTGAGCTGGTGAGGCTGTAAAGCTCTGCTGCGCTCTGTGGGCATCAGCTTTTTACGGAGCTGCCACTCCATGTTGGCTGTTGTTTCTGCAACCACTGCTAGATACCACAGCTCCTTTCTACTCTAGACTGAATTCAGTTTTCCAGCATTATACACGGTATTTCAGGTAAGAACTTAACAGTGCTTTGAACACCAATAGTTTCAGTTCCGTACACCTACTCAAAACAGATCGTCTGACACACAATAAAGTCACAGTGGGTTTGTTCATGCTCTTGGCACAATCATGGCTGCCAGTCATCTGGGATGCACAAACATACATTCAGATAATCAACTCAACAAATGTTGCGAACCCCCAGCTTGTAGAACTGTTTGTTGTACAGCTGAAGAGCTTGTGACTAAACCTTGAGAGTGCATTAATAACTAGTGTTATTAAACTTACTTTTCTTTCTATAATTTCACTTAAAAAAATAATTCAATTGTTCATGTGTAATATCCTAGAGTAAGCCTTCCAGCTTGTTGGGTTTTTTCCCAGGCAATTTCATCACCATACTCTTTTATTATTTCTTTGGACCATTCCAACACCGATCTTTAAGGAACTCCTCCAATTTCTTAAGTTCCCTGCCATATACCTCATCATCTGCTCTCCAAGCAGATCTTCAGTCACATTGTATTTCTCCCTCTGGTCCTCATTTTAGTCCATCTACATGATTTCCCAGGTGATAGCATATCAAAAGTTTTACTGAAGTCCAGAAGTGTTTCTTTCAAGCTTTTGTTGCCAGAATACATTCCAAGCTGGCAAAAAAACTTTGCTACAGAGAGGCTGCTTCTCAAAGAAAGAGAAGCCATTGAAGATATGCTGCAAAGCACATACATACAACTTTGATTTTGCTTTCCATGGGAATTGAAATATAAAGATGTTTCCTGTTCTTACATGCACATTATTTTATATTCTTCATTACTCACAATTAAAGGCTAGACTGGGAGGAAATGGGATCTGCACTACCTTTGCACTACTTAAATGTTGCATAGGTATGTGTGCATGCAATAACAATGAAGGATCAAGAGGTAAAAAAAGGGTTTTGTTTTGATTAAGGATCCTAGTGGAACAAGGCAAATAGTGCTATCGTTACAGCCACTTAATCCTAATGCTTCTTCCCAGAACTTTTTGCAGCTTCATTCCCATCTGGCTTCCTGCCACTTATATCCGTTCTATATTTCTGCTGGCATACTTGTTAATACAGAGAATACACATGTGGCAAACCTAGGTTCAATTTGTTGAAACCTCAATAAATATTTTGTCTCATATTTCTGACTGAAGAAATGAACAAAAATTCTTAAAACAGTTCTGTCATCCTCCTGCTGGAGCATTTGTACAGTGACTAAATATATTCCCCTCTGTGTTTTAATTCCTCTAGAGAGACTGACAACTTTAAACAGTATGCGTATATAAAAGCACTTTCTTTTACTATTCTGGAAAGCAAGATTAATGATCCTTATACTGGTTATTTTTAACTATTCTAAATCAATAGTGATGATGTCGTGGGTATTTAATATCTCTAAAAAATCTGCCTTATATTTATAGATATCATATTGTAAAATGAGGTTTGGCTATTTTGTCTTTTAAAGTAAACTAAGCAGTCTTTGTGTTCACGTTCCAAGTGGTCAGCTTTCACTTGAGTGGTCAAATTGCATTACATGCTTTTATTTCCTTTGAAATATACAGATTTGTTTGACAACATCACCCAGAACTACTAGTTATACAACTGTATACATACACCTATCTCTCTCTGTGTACACACACACATCGGGCATGAATCTAACACCAGGATGATGAACAGCTGATTCTATATTGTGTGCAAGAGGTAAGATGACACACAACCTGTGAACAGCAGCTGTTGTCCTGAGCTCCTGTGGAGTCTGACTATAACACATCTGAAACACATTTCCATTCTCATGGAAGTCCAACAAACCTCTGTGTCTTTTATGCACAAGAAGGATGATTCTCACCGATCAGATTTAAAACATTAGAAACTTCAAATAATTGGCTGAAGACCTCAAAGCTTGTCACTTGTTTACAGGGTGACAATGTGTCAGTTATGGCACAATATTGCCTGATGCAAGGAAACCTGGAATCTGTTTGGAAAGAACAGCAAAATTCAAAAGTGGGAATTCCAGAGTTCAGAAGTACAAGCGATGTATTAACACAAGCATTGTTTGCCCCACCTCAAACATTCACTATCTATTTGTATCATGAAAAAGATTTTAGTTTTGCCACCTTCTTTTCTCTGATCAATAGAAAACAAAAAATGTAACTTAGTTACACAGGAAATCAGTAAACTATGAACAAATATATGTGCTAATCCATTAATATTTCTAAAACCAGGATCTTAATTACATCAAATCAATTAGAGAGATTACAGAATTTTTATCATGACTGCTACTGTACTGCAACAGAGAACTCATTTCCAATTGGCTGAATAAAACAGTGAATTTAAACCCTGAAAAAAAAAATGCAACTATCCCATCCCCATTTACAGCCTCTGAGACTACATAGGTGTCTGCCGTGCTGCATCAACTTGGACCAGTAAGGCCTGTATTGCTTTTGAAATCAGACCACTGATTTTTAGTGTTGACATTTAGGTTTAGGCATCAAATTCTACCTATCTTGGCTTGAAATTATGGCAGAATCCTTTTTTCAGTCTGGTAGACTCTAACTCTGTGAGAAACCGGTTCTCGTTCCTCTTCCTGTGCTCTCTAGTTCACAAACTCCTCTCTTTTTACTTGTGTTCACTTTATTTTTTCCTTTAGGTCTCTTCTATTCCTTATTCTGTTATTATTCTGTTGCTCATTCTCATTTTTCTTCTCTTTTGTCTCTTTAGTTCCTTATCCACTTATTATTCAGCTGCTTATTTCAAAGCATTTTACAATCCATGCTAGCCTGCTCACATTTTCTCAGTGTTAAGCAGTCACATCGGGAAACCTTTTCTCCTCGTGGCTTAAATTTATCAAAATACCTGCTTAGCACTTGGCCTAGCAGCTCTTCTAATTTACATTCCAGCAATGAACAGAAACATTTGGATTTCTTACCCGGAGTGTGACTTGTGGCACTGTTTATAGCGTAGAAGAGCTGAGATGTTGAAGCCAAGGCTTCTAGCCCCTGTTTGCAAGAGCATTGCCTATCATTCAAAGCACTTGTCTACACTGTAAAACATAACATTTTAATGGTTGTATTGTTGTAAATTGTAATAGATTATTCTCTCATCACCTCCTGTTGCCTGGGGATGGAAGTGGGATGGGACCCTCTTTAGGATCTGGCAAGAGAGGCTAATTTCTGTTAACTTATCACCTGATATCACTGGTTCCTAAATTGAGGCATCCTTTTCAGAGGACAGCCCAAAATACATATTAGGCGTGATGTATCCAGTCCAAAAGAATACCTGCATACAACTGACTGGCTGATCTGTGAGGAAGAACATGCCCCAAGTTTCCCAGATTAGCCTTGCACTGCTTGTGTTACCTGACAAACACACCCTTCAGCAGAGCGACACGCCAGGTACCCCCATGCGTTTCAGTACAAAACGGGAGATGTCAGCGCAACCAGAGAAATTAAGTGACACGATGCATTAAAGATGCACAGTAAAGGCAGCTCCATTTGTATCTATTACTCTGGGTTTTCCTTTGTATTTATTGGGTTTTCACTGGGGCAAAGTAACACGCATAGATATTCCAGGTATATCGGGCTATGCAATACGGCGGAGCACTGTGCAAAGAAACTAAGCTAGTTTTATAAGTAGAACTAGTTAAAAATGGATGCAGTTCCACCCTTCTGGATATTTGTTAATATTCCATATTGCATAGGTAAGACCTAATGTCTCTATCATTACAGACTTCTTACCTAATTCAGGACAGATCTCTGTATCTCCATGGTGTTAATGTTACATAGTGTACACATATCCTCAAGTCTCTCTGAGGCTGGAAGAACCAGTCTATGGAATAACATTCAGCAGTAACCTATTTCACATGGGTAATGCATCAAAGATTGAATTATTCAGCATTGATTTAAAGCTTTGAGGTCTTAAATAAGTCTTTCCATATGTCTGTATCCTGTCTGAGCCCAAGTACCACAATTGTAGACATTCAAAGTAAAGGACATAATTTTATAAGCATACTCTAAGTGTCATTTTATAAGCTACATAGCTTTCCATCTTTTAGAGAAAAGAGAGAAGTAATTTTCTGTGTGTATATACAGCGTTCTTTTTTAAAGAAAAGTAATATGGTTTTACATGTTGTGTGTCAGAAGCCAGTCAACTAAAGATATGGTAGTTAGGATTATTTAGTGTGAAGAACACACGTTACATAGTATGCCTCTTATACCTCACATTCTCGAAAAGAATGATTTACACAGGTGGTCTCTGAGCTGAAATACTTAGGTATTGGATGAAGGGGATATACTCAGTCAGATATTCTGAAAGCATAAACTAGCTAGCCATTCTTTCCAGGCTATTATTAGCTTTGCAGAACTTTCTGTAGTAGCAGCCTGCTGCTTCATAACCAGCTGGTTATAATTTTCAAAGCTCTTCCAAATTCTTTCTGGAGTTTCTTTGGACCTCCCTCCGGAAAGATTCCATTTTCTTTGCAGTTAAGGGACATCAAAAGATTAGATTGCATCAGGTTTAAGAGCTAGCTTTATTCATCTCAGAAAAAAAGCAGAATTATCAAGTTACATCTGACCATTCCAGACTTCTGAAAAACCTTTTTGAAAATGTTGTTAAAGACTAGCCAAACCTGATCATGACACTGTTCTATATTTAGCTTTAAGTGTATTTTGAAGGCATACAGAAATCTGGAATTAAGATAAGAAGTCTCCAAACCCAGAGAGACCAAACTGAGAGGAACTTCATTGTAGGGTAACTAGCAGCCCTGTGTTGTCTCTTTTAATTAGGCCAGGAAAAAATACATTTATTTTAGCTGAACTAGTAATTTAACTCCAACAAAAAATCTAACAGATTATCTGTGGTAATACTTATACAGTAACACCATAACTTCTTTAGGAACAGGTTTCTATGCAACAGAATGAAAAGTTCCCAAGCATAGAATTGAATACTTTATAAATCTGTGGCTGGATGTAAAGTATTTTAGCACAAGTTGCAGCAGTGCAGCCAGGAGGCTGAACAATGGGATTTGAGAGAGCTGGGTTCTTGCTTTGCCATTTATCATACATAATGTTTCATGTGGAACACTTATCTTTTCTGTTTAAAGTACAAGGCCCTAAGAGGCCTTGACTTGAACTTGAACTCATGATCACTACTTTTGATGTCCACAGTCCAGTTCAAAGCGGAGAAACTCAGGATAATCTGGGTGCTAGAAGGCTTGCAGATATGTAGAGTGCTTCACCCAGGCTGTGTTCCCAACAGCATCATGGCTATAAAACTCAAATACCTGAGCAAGCCTGTGGTAAAAATACTTCTCAGGTATCTCTGCATCGTACTGTACCGCATCATGTAAACATACCCATTATGTGCCCAGATGTGCCCAAGACAGTAGGTTCTGAACTTAGCCCGAGCCTCCAAATTACTGTTGCATAAATAATGGTTCTCTGTTTCTCAAAGCTGCCATGTACATCTTTGTTCTCACGTATACATGGAAAACAATGTTGCACAAAAGATGTTGACATAGGCTCATAGCAGGGTGCATAGCTCATGGCACACATTCAAAGTTCAAAGACTTTGAAGTTACCTTAGGGTACAAATGGAGGTGAGAAAGAGAGAGAAGAAAAAAACCAAACAGTAAAGGAAAACTCTCCCCAGTGGTGAGCAGGGAAGAGCAGTGATGAACTCCCTGGACAATACTTTCCTCAAGCTACTCTCTCCAAAGCAGAAAGTGCTGACGATGAACACGGCCATGATTTCCCCCAGCACTATACGCTTTTCATCAGGATCCTCTCAAACTCCCTGTTGGTAGCTGCTCATTTATGATGTTTTTAGTGGGACTGGCGCATCCTCAATGTGCATGTTGACACAAATATTGCATGCTTACTGCTTACTTAGCTTTTGTGTACAGGTAATACTGAACAGATATTCAAATGACTATTATTTTCTGTATTCTGCACTAAGTTTTGGTCCTCCTCTATTCTAAACAGAAGCTCACAAAATAATGAGTAAGAAGACCCGCTTAGTGGATGAGGGAAAAGCTGTGGATGTCATCTACCTGGATTTTAGTAAAGCGTTGACACCGTTTCCCACAGCATTCTCCTGGAGAAAGTGGCTGCTCATGGCCTGGACAGGCGTACTCTTTGCTGGGTAAAAAACTGGCCGTGCCCAGAGAGTGGTGGTGAATGGAGTTAAATCCAGTTGGCGTCCGGTCACAAG
>SAYO01028583.1:46775-69412 GCA_004023745.1 Recurvirostra avosetta
CTTCAGTTTTCAGTTTGCATGCCTCCTGTGGTCTCAGCATGACTTTAAGAAGAAGGTTTCCTGGGGCACGGTGAGTAGATCCTTCTGCTCACCCCAGCCAATGTATGGTGATGCCAATGCACTCTTCTTTACTCCTTTTTCCTTCCCACTCCTGACCGCATGCTGCTGCTGCATGCTTTGCACCATTTGTAGACCCCACTGCGAGTTAATCCAATTCCCTAACCTTGCAAAAGGACAATATTGAAAAAAAAAATTAAAAAAAGAAGTTCTTTTTCTACTCTGTGAATTGAATCAGCTCTAGGAAAGCTCTAATGAATGCTGGAGCCCATGAAAAGGAGGGGTGGAACTACAAAAGAGAGCTAAAATACACGCGGAGAAGGGAAGACTTCTGGTTTGGTTACAATGGCCTCTTAGACTGACTAAGCTTTGTATGGAAACATAGCTTAACTGTCTCTGTGAGTAACGTGTTACTTGATTATCACTGGCCTGCAGTCCGTACTGGGAAAATGAATTCACTGTTGTAAGCTGCTCCAACTTGAAAGGAAGATTACCGAGATTACTGATTCTTAATTACAGTCTCTTGTTGCCTTTCTACTAACAAGAAATGAAACAGCCTTTTCGTATGCCATTGTTAATTTCAGGCATACATGGAAACAAAAAGGTAAAAGTGAAAGGCCAGTATTATCTACAGAAGAATCCGCATCCTCAAACAATATTTATTTTGCAGACTGATGTGTATATGGATAGACGTGTCCATTAGTACTCTAGCCCCACCACACGGGATTCTGTTTAACCATCAAAATGAAACTCTTACTTCAGATTAAAAATTAAATGTTTGGTCCTGGGAAAAACTTAGAAGCAGTGAATTGACTGTAAGCAACTTCTGACATACTCTCAGGCTGCAGACCGAAAACTGGAAACATTGGAGACAACTATCTAATGCCACTGAAGATCAATATAAGCCAAGACCAAGCACTCTCTGTTTCATAAACTTTATCTTTCCTCAGAAGAAATACCTGATTTCTCTGGTGTAGCAGTGCAGGCACTGAGAGGTTTAGTGATATAATAGGTTTCACATTAATAGTTGCTTGTCACTGATTTTTATATCCTGCATTTAAGGATATTCATTTCAGAGGAAAGTATTTCTACTGTGCTGATTGCGGGGAGGCTCATACTGTGGAGACTGTTTCAAACAGCATAATTAAATGATTTTCAATCATTCTTATGCCAAAACACTCATAGATTTACACCTACCTTCGATAGTTTGAGAAGGTTATCTACACTGTATTGAAGATAAATGACTCCATGCAAATGTGGAAGATTCCACCGGTGAAAATAATCCTTACCGCCACAATGAATAGCACTGGAGACTGAATGCAACAGCACATCCCCTCTTTCCTTGTGACAGGGAGCACCAGTGCTGCCTACAGGGGGGCTAGAGCATCCTCAGACCTTCCTCCCTGCTGCACGAAATCTAACTACTCCAATGAAGTCAGGTCATGGAAATCTAGCAAGCTGTAGAGGGTTTGCCACATAGACCTTGCAACATTTAGCCCTTCTTTTCTTTCTTAGGGGCTGATATGACTTCCATAAGCATAGCGTTGGAAGCTATGGACACAGAAATGAAGAGGTGAGGCCCGGAGCAGGCTGCACCAGGGGAGATGATGCAAATGCATAGGCTGCTTTCTTTAAAACATGAGTAAAAAAGCTTTCTGTGAATTGGAAAGGACACATCAAAGAGAGCGATCAGGTTACCCCTGGGTAAATGTGCCAATGTTGGAGTCGGTCTGAAACACTTTAAGGGCTTTGTCAGGTTTTCAGAATTTCTCTTTTTTTAGAGCTGGGACAGCTTAACTTGCTGTGGGTCAACCTATTACTCATTCTTCCCCCAACCGCCTTAAAACCTCATTCTGCATTTATTCTCACTAGTGACAGCTTTGAAGAAGGGTTTTGTCACAAAATGCTGATCCTGTGAAAACTAATGGTGTTGGTTTCAACTGAAGTTTTCTCTGGAACAGCTTCTTGGGTCTAGGATGGGGTTTCTGCTCAGAGTGAATGCACTGATGTTTGGACTAGTTATTTCAGTGGATGCTTTCCAGGCATATGCTATTAACTTCTCAACAGCTCTCACACTAAAGGAACATATGCAAAAAAATGCAAATTTTCTATTACACTTTAAACTGGGAAGACTTTTTGTAACAAAAGAAGCTAGGAAAGAGGGTCTGAAAGATCTAATCAGAACTGTTTATTACTTTCTGTGCATGGGTTTTGCTAAGGACTGAAGAAGAGGGGAAGAAAACATGAAACCACGAAACGGGAACAGAAGTGGTGTATGTTCTGTTTTGTTTTATCCATAATATGGATAAAATCCATCTTAAGGTCTAGTGGGCACTTATCACTAGGCTAGAATGAAACAATGGGAGGAGAGAAAAGGTTAAATTAAATGGATGTCAGGGTACAACCTTTAGGGTTTATATGCATTACCATGAGACAGACAAGAAGTAAAAAACTGCCTGGTTCAATTTTCTTTTATAGCAGTCAGGTGAGATATAGGTAGGTATAAAGGAGGTAGAACAAAGATCGTGGTTTGTTTAAAGTGAAGGAAAATGATGTAGAGCTAAAATTCTCAAAGAATGTTGTTCTTCTAATACTCCTTTATTTTTTCTGAGGTTCTGCCTCAAAGGAGAAATAAAAAGGACAGCCTTTTGCATGTGATAAATACTTTGAAGATGTTTAGAGTAAAAAACTTTGTTTTTGAAAATTATTAGTAGAGATCAGGGTTTTCTTGTTTAGCAAAGACAAAACTTGATTTTTATTTCTTTAACACTGGGATACTGAACTTCAAATCCTATCTTTCTTGCTGAATGTCAGCAGGAATATGCAAAAATATTTCCACAGTTCAGGACAGCAAACCATCAGGTGGTACTTGGTCAATCTTCCCTGTCAAAGCTATTTCAGTTGGCATAAATTACTTCAGTTCTAATTGAGACAGAGTGAAAGAGAGAACAAGAACAACTTAATGGCTTCAGAATGCCTCTAGTGCTTTGTAGGTGCTGAAGTGAAGTAACTAAATTATTGGCTGAAGAAATTTACCCATTCTTAGTGAAAACACAACCACTTTATCACTTTTTTTTTTAAAGAAGGGACATCATGGCCCCATAAGATTTCAATGTCCACCAGGTTTACAGAGGTTATCGCAAAGAAATTAAGAGCATGTATATGACTTCTCTGCATAGCTAGTCGTTTCATTTCCTTGCTTTTCCTTATGCTACTTTTTTTCAATGCTACTTTTCACTAACTGCAAATAAAAAAATGTTTTTTTATTTATAGCTGGATTTCTCAGCTAGACATGTAACTGAAGACACACTGTGATAATTCTTTGCCAGCTAACTGGACAACAATGTATTTCCACATAGGCTTGTGGAGAAACAATGACCGTGTTGGTATGATTGCACACCGTATTTTGCTTGCAGTACAGGTTGAGCTAATATGGGCTTTCAGAAGTGGGTTCTAGTTACTCAGGCAAGCTACAGACTAGGCACATTACCTGCACCTTTATTTTCTTTGTGCTGCATATTTCAGTATGTAAAGCATCTGAATATCAGCATGTTGAAGTGAAATTGACACAGCATGTTACAAAGAAGATTAATAAAAGGATCTTTTGGAGATAGCTTGCTCATGATCTTTCTACCTGCATTGTTTTCCCTATTTTAAAATAAAAGGCTAGCAAGCTAAAAGTTTACAGTTTTACAGATACATTTCAAAACAAAATAAAAAGAGGTTAAAACGTTGCAAATCTGATAGGTAATTCTTTTTCAAGTTTTTAGATGAAAATATGGAAAACTTCTAATAAAATATTCATGAACAGGTTCTGTAAGAAGCATAAGTCACCTATTGAATGGGCTTCATAAGTGAAGAAAGTGTTTGCATATTAGATAAACTACTGATAATCCCCATCTCTGTAATGGATCCAATTGATCTAGCAGACTTTCAATGGATTCAAATACCAACCTTTAAGAAGCTAGAAATGAATCAATATGCATGTTACACATGAACTGACAAAGATGAATTAAGCTGTTTTATCTAGCGTAACCTTCTCTGGATTATTCATACATTACCTTCATCATGTCTCATGCAGTAAGAGTGATTCCAGTTTTCTTTACCATTGTGCCTGTCATCCTGTCATATTTTAATGTCAACACTGTGTTTATTAGGGACATTTTGCCCGGGGGGGGTTCATTTTTGCCTTTCAGTAGGTGAAGAGAGAAAATATCACTGTGTCACTGCGTTTTTGCATAGCATTGCACCAACATACCAAGTTGGTGACTAACTGCACTGTCATAATAAGCATCAAGTATTTATAAAATGTATTTTGTTGGAACTTCTAACTCTGTCCTCTGTTTTTTTCATTGTTTAATGTCTTTCCTTTTCTATTTCCCCACTGCTTCATATGGTGTAACTAAAAGTCGGCAAGCAAAAGGTGGGCTTAATGAACCACCAAATCATTATGGTAGTCCAAAGTTCACGAAAAATTGTGTTCCATTAGGGAAGGAGGTAAAAAAATTAAACAAAACATCAGAGAAGCAAACCAGTGAACTGACATGACAGTCTTGACACCTCCAGTTAGAAGCTCCAGATCAACTGCACACACTATATGAAAACACACTCATAGTTACCAGGAAAGTGTGTCAGAAATTGTGGCCATGAATCCATTTACTGAGACATAACTTATTAGGCAAGATCTCTAGGTATGATCACTATATTAACTTTTCTTCCCTAGCACTTTGTCATAGTTGGAATTGTAGCTTTTCACCAAAGTGGTTTCCATTTTAAGTGTGAATGTTCCCAAAGATCAGGGCAAAACATGAAAAATGCAAAATGCATGTGTAATTCATGAAGGTATAAGGTAGTTTCCAGACATACAGAACAGATATATGCTTGTGTCTTTTGTATACCTTGGAGAGGATGTTTTCCAGGATGCTTTTTACATCTAGGTTGAGTCTGGGGATAAAACATTTGCATAACAGTTTTACAAAGCAGAATCCGTGGGCACAAGAACACAGAGCTGTGTCCTAATAAAAATAAACTAGCTTCTGTAAGATTGGGTCCTTTATTCTTAAAATTTGTTCTATCTGCTTGACTGCAAGCTCTAGCAAAAACATAAAACACCTTTTCTTGCCCTTTCAACCTCAAATACTGGATATAGCAAATTTTTCAACTTTTTGGTGTTTTATTGACTTTGATAATACAGAGTTGTGCATAGAAAGTAACTTGTTTGAGCATAAATTCCTCATCTTGTCAAGACAAGGATGGGAGAGGAACTGCAATTTAAACAAACAAAAAAAAACCATTGAGCATTCAGCCGTATGGAAAGAATTGCAGCATCAAGCTATGCAAGGAGTGGAAGAAGCCCACCTTTGAACAACTCATTCAGTTATTCAGTTATTTGGAGGAGCATCTTTAAGTCACTTTATATTCCCAAAAGAGGACATAGGAAGTATTTAAGCACAAAAATTCAATATTATAATGGAGACTTCCTTTCCAGTGCCTGGCAGCCACAGGACTCTGTGAGCATTGCCTTACCTGAGCTTTGAAGTTCTGGCCATGACTAAAGGCAGCTGCTGTGCCTGTGTAGGTGCATTTTGTCTCAGGAGCTGGGCATTAACACCTTAGCTCTGCTCCAGAAGCTCTTTCTTTTTCTCTAGGGACTAGACTGACACGTACTGTGTACACCAATGAAGAAATCAGCTTATGTGATTTATTTACAGTAACACTGGTAATGAGAAAGCAGTATAAATTAAAACTAGAAAAAAGAATGGGCTAGACTTGAAAAAATTTAAGTCATGGAGAAGTCAGAGCTCCCTGGGGAAAATGGCTGAGAAATAAGAACCTTTCGTAAGAAATAAAATTAAAGATTTGCTAATGACTGTCAGGTAGATTTGTGGGTGAGTGGCATATTGTTCTTTCTCATGTGAAATGTTGCTGTCTTTTTAAGCAGACTGTAGGAGTTTCTTAAGCATGCTTCCAGCTAATCAAAATCAAGTGGCCATAGAACAGGAAAGAATAAGCAGTAAAGTTGATATATTTGAATCTAACATTAAAATTCAACAATAATCCTTCACTCCTTGAGTGTGCCTCTATTTTATTAAGTATTTCAATGCAATATAATTAATTTATTAGTAGCAATTAACGTACTGGTAGCAATATCCTTGAACAAGGGCTGTAACTCAAGAAACCATGCTTAATAAAAAATCTACTGTGCTTCTAGTGACTCCTGCATAATGGGAGACTTGATACCCAAATATCTGAAAGTCAATATGAAATGAAAATGTATTAATAAGGAACTAGAACAGGACTTATTATGCACCAAGTATTCAATATTATAAAGAGCTGCTATAGCATATGCACAGTATAAGCTGATGAGAGCATTTATTGGGTCTTTGATTTATTTATTTTTAATTTTAATAAACCACTTACAGGCATGCACAGTCCTTTTGTCTTCTTTGTGACAATCTGACACAGCTTGGGAAAGCAAGTTCACTGTTCATTAGAGAAATGCCACCCAGAGGGTCCTTTCAAAATGCTTGCTGTATTTCAGCTGGAAAAAAGAAGTCTGAATGTTTTCCATAGCTGTGCACTTCAATTCTGATGTACTGTCATTACCAGTATTGCAGAAAAAAGAAGTGATATTTCTTATTGTACTGCATTGTAGACCAGTGTCACTAGGGAAATATCACAGCCTGCTTTATAGGCAACTGTCCTATTTTAGATGTAGGTATATCATAAAGAACTTTTTATCTGACAGGCTTTGTTAGAGTGCAATACTTTCCACGTAGGTGAGAGTCTGCTTTTATTTCCCCTATATGATAAAGTGTATCCCCTATTTACCACTGGTTTTTGTCCATTTATAATTTAATAACATCTTTACTCTCTCGAGTTTTAAAAAATCGAACAGCTTCTTCTCAGGGTGTTGGTCATTGCCCTCCATTTTCTTTGTACCTTAAAACCTGCACAATTAACTTCTGTCACCTTAAAAGCCTTTCACACAACACATTGCTCCAGTTGTTGAAGCATATGTAATTACATCTAACAGAACCTGTCCTGGGGCAAGCTGATTTCATGCAATTTTTATAACACCTTTTTTCATTATTTAAGCAGAGTGAAATCTTTAGGACAGTGTGATTAAACTGAAATTGGAACTATTAAAGGTACCGTATTCTGAGTAAAGGCAGACTCTTGCCATCTTTACGACAAGTAGAATTTTTTTCTTTATTTTTTGTAAGTAAGAAAAAGTTCAATCCACTTGGCATAGATATTGGCCACATATCCAAGACTGTCATCATTATGATTTTTCATGAGCCCACATTAGGGTTTATTAGTACTTTATAGCTTGGGTTGTAGCTTAATTCAGTGGAAATAGAGCCAGTGATTAATATGACATTACAAGCCTGTCTAAAAATCTTTTCTGACTCTGCTAGAGAATATCTGTAAAAACCAATCCAAGGAGTTAAAACGAGTCAGGCAAATGTTATACAAACAATTCCAGTGAGGTGTTTCTTCAGTCTTAAGAACTCATAATTGCCGGTACAGAATACATGGATAAATGTTGTAAACTGATTACTAAAGCTTGCTGGGATGGGAATTTCTGCTTCGTGGGACATTCCAGATTGGATGAGAACAAAACACCAACACTGCGGTCTCCTGCTTTGCAGAACAAACTATTTTGGGCCCATAACCTCACCCACGATCAGGCAAACTGGGCAGCCGGCCAGGCAGCTGGGGCGCTGGGCAGCAGGTAAATCAGCCAGCAGGCAAAAAGAGGGCTAGGCAGGCAGCCAGCCGGGCAGCTTGCAGTCCATCTGCCAGTCAGGCAGCCAAAAAGCTGGCAAGCTAACATGCTGGTTGTCTCCCTGGCTGCCCAGAGGGACAGGCTGGGAGCTGGTCAGCCAAGCAAGCCACCTGCCTGCCAGGGCAACAAGCAGGATAGCCCCGCTGCCTGCTGCTTTCTGTCAATGGCTCTGAAGGAATGCATGTATTCTTGTGGAAAGTGCCAATTCTAGTCTTCTGACATCCAACTATTCCGTGAGAATACATTTAACCAGCTCTACTTCTTACAAGAAATATGTATATTTAATATATTGAGTTACAGTCAGCTACAATTGAAAGAGACTTGGTTGTCTACAGAAAGACTCAGGTGCAATTTAGGATTAAAATTATGAAATGTAATCTCCTTGCTGCTTGGTTGCCTTTAGCTCACTGCTCAAATTTGTATTTTCAAGGTGTTCTGCTATTGTGCATTTGCAGAAGTATGTCAAGTTCAGCAGCTTGCCACCTTCTGCCACTTAATTCCATATGGGATCAAAGAATTAGGCATTTTTCTGCCTCAGTTTCTGGCTAAATTTTTTCTGGTGCCTGTTCTTGGAGTATATCTAGGTGTTCCTAGAATACATGTAGATGGATGACACACTGATGCTGAAAAAAGCATTTGCGGTTGCTGTTTAGAAAAATGGTTGTTCCATTTACTAAAGGCAGGACAGACCTGCGTCCTCCTTCTGCCTGAAGGATTTAAACTCATATTTAATTTGCTGGAAGGACAATCATTAAGACAACAGTTTGAAGGAAGTAGATAGTGGAAAACTTTGCCTGCCTAGAGGTGATGGCACCTGGCACAAATTATTCAAGATCAGAGAGAGGGCATAGAAAGGTTATGGACTTTACCTCTGCGGGGAGGCTGGTGCTTTGATTCTTACTTCAGGGCTGTTTCTGTATGTTATTGTAAGGGGTCTCTGCTTAAAAAACTAAGAATGTGATAAGAACAGGGGTTGAAACTCCCATGTGTCCATTTGCAGAGATGTACCCTCACCACCGGACATACATAATTATTTATATTTATATTTTTCCCCTGAAATATTTTTCTCTTAAGTGACCCAACTTCAGTGGTTGGGGTAGAAAGTACTACACCATCCACCCTGGTTTATACCCTTGGATAAGGACACTGCCTCCAATTACTGGTTGGAGTTTTTAACATCAGCCTCTCACGGATGATCTGTTCACATAAAAGTTGGGGCAATGCTGTTCCTGCTTGGTGTGTCTTAAAAGACCGATCTCCTCTCGAAAAGAAAGTCCATAGACTCAAGCTCAGGAGAGGACTCCTGTGCCCTGAGTTAAAAGCCTCAGCTCCTGGACACACATCTGGGGCCACCTTATTAATCCTTTGAATTCCTTCATGCAGTGAACACAATCCCTAGGACCCAGTTTGTGATGCTCTTCCCTCACCTCCCAAATTGTTATGTCCATGTTACTCTCTGGGCTATATGCCAAGGTCAAGAGGATGTAACAGCAGCATGTCCCCAGCTTTTGAATTTCTTTTGTGTGTGTAAGTGTGCATGAGCATATGTGTGTGTGGGGAGTGACCAGGGTTATATAATAGGTCACACTTCAGGACAATGAGAAAAACAGTGTAGCTGCTACAGAGCTCAGGGTTTATTAGCACTGTTATATCAGCATCACAGAGCCTCGACTCAGTAGCACGCTGTGAATATGCATGACCTGGGATCTTGCTCATATTGCTATTTGCAGCATCTGGGATCTAGCTATGTATTGACTAACCCAGACTGGATCTCATATCTGTGCATGAAAGACTCAGCATATTTTGATTTATATGCAAGGTCAAAACCAGGAATGAATAATATGAGGAAGGAGGAATCCTGCTGGTTTTCACTTCAAATAGGAAGAGTAGAAGAGTCAAGGGACTGACAGTTAAGAGAAAGATTAAGGAAGACAAAAGAAGAAGAAACAAGGAAGAAGTAAACAGAATAAAAGCATAAAAGGAGGTTAAGACTTTAAAAAGGAAAAAGTATAAGATTCATGGGGCTCATACATGTAAGGGATATTTTTCTTTTTCTTATCTCTGTTTGAGAAACGGAGACAATCAAATACCATATAACATTACCAAACAGAATATAAGCAAGCTTATTATAAAATATTTAATAAACCAACAATATATAACTTTAGATTACTATTAGAAAGCAATCTGCCTACTGACTGCAAAAAGGATCAGAAGGCAGAAGCCCAGGGAACAGAGGAAGGCTTTTTGCAGGAACTCAGAATAAAATTCCTTCACACAGTGCTTAACTTAATTGCCATTGCTTGATAAACATGTTCATCCCACATGCTCATATCCTCAGTCTTCTTTTGAGGGGTCAGCACACTACTGCAACATCAAGGAATCATGCTCGCTGTTCCAAGGTAACACCTCTGCTTTTCTGAACTCTGTTTTTCTGATGGGTGACAAACATAAATCTTTTCTGTTAAAAAATATATTGAAGTGTCACAATAGAATAAAGATTCCCCATTCTTTGAAGTGCAGGACAAGTAGTCACTAGCATTTTGGGAAGCACAGGCGGGAGTGTTTTTTTTCTTTTATTACTGCCTGCTACCTAGCTGACTGCAGGCAGTGTAAGAGAGTCTTGGGACCTATCCTTGGCCAGAATGTTCTCAAGTTGGCCAGCTTTAGGTGGACACATTAAAACCACACTGAAAACTTTTATTAAAGTCCTAAGACAACAGCAATTGGAATGGAATCCTCCTTGTTTTGGAAGATGCAGTCTGAGGCAGCTCTGGGGCTCATGGAGCCCATTCCTCTCTTCCCCAGCCCCACAGAAGGCACGAACACTTTCCCTAGCCTCTGTGACTTCTGTCCCATGACCCACACATTTCCTATTACTCCACAAATATGTTGCCTCTCCTTCACCCCAGTGCTTTACTGGAAATGAAAGGGACCAGGCCAGGCCATACAGTAATCAAAGACAGTAATGAAGATATCATGATAACATCACTGCATAATTATGTGATGTGATTTGGTTTTGGTTGCTTTAGAATCACTGCATTACCGTAACATCATGTGTTGCCCATTGCTCCTTTGTACCATTAATTTAGTGCAAAGGAAGTTAATCTCAGTTCTCCTGCTGGCAACTTCCCTGACACAAAAGCAATCCCTGTCAATAGGAAGAGCAGGTAGCCAGTTACTTCTCAGCAGCCCTGGCAGAAAAAGAACTATAGATCTGCTACAGAGATAATCGTTGTACTCAGTCATATTAATGCGTGACAGAAAAAGATAATATTGGCAAAAATAAACAAAGAACATAAAGGGTTTATCTTGCAGCTTCTCAAGGAATTTATTTGCATTTATTCAGCTTCATGGTGATTTTCAACATGTAGTTTATGGGCTATTGAAGGACTGGGAGATTTGCAAGAGCTTCCAGAAAATCAAGCCTGTTCATGAAAGCATAAGCACAGCACACAGAGGTCTTTGCCTCCACTGTGAATTTTTTTCAGTCCACAGACTGAGAGTCAAATGTTCTAACTAACAACAAAATAACTTTGCAACATATTTACAAAAATGATGCAGAAGACATGGAGGTAGTTACTAAATGGTGATGGGTACAGTATGTATGTAAGTAAAACATGACTACAAAAGCTGAGCACAACCATAGAGATGACATATTTTGACAAATTCTCCTTCACTACAATAGTAGTCTTTGTGTAAGTACTTTCTAATTTAACAGCTGAATCTGTTTTAGTATTAATCTAACTCCCTGATGATGGCTTTCATAAGTTTGATGAAGCAAAATGCTGGATACACTGTCCTTTTTTTGTGAGTTGAGGATGTTGGTGTTTGCAAGATTTTTCTTTCACTTAATTAAACATTTCTGTTCTTATGGACTTGTTTTTTACCTCCTACTTTGTGGGAAGGAAGACAAAGATAAGGCTGAAGATAACACCTTTCTTCCTTTATAAGTAATAGTTGTGGTGTTAGATATTATAACACTCAAAGAGGATGTGATATTGATCTTTTACTGTTATTTGGGGCAAACATAATTATAGCTCTCTTTTGTTTGCATTGCTCAGTAACATTACAGGGTCTGACAGCTGTATGAGCATCTCGGAAGAAAAAAAGAAACTCGTGAGAAGATTGTTCAGATCAAGTTTTGTGAAGTATATGCATTTTTTATAGCTTGCTTTGTACTGCAGCTAAACTCACTAGGCAAATGCACTTCGTGGCATATTTACAAATCAGTAATATTCTACTTACATATACCAGATCTGAATATAAATTATAATCTCCTGCTGAAATTTGAAAACAAATGGAGGAGCTATTCAGAAAACAGGTAAGATGCTCAGAAGACTGGAAACAGAAGTCTCGGACTCTCTTCCTCACTGCCACTGTCTTATTTCATGACTCTGAGAAGTCACTTCATCCTTATTTTCTCTGTAGTCCTTTGTTTGCTCTATCTAGTTAGGCTGTAAACTTCTGGGATAGAGAATGTGTCCTTCTTTTTCTGAGAGGTATAAAACTAATAGATAATATTTCTAATAATAACTAAGAGATAATATTTTGAGGTATAAAACTAATAGATAATTCTGTCAATACATTTGCCAATACAAATTATTCTGAAATGGGAAAATTTATAATAATTCATGCGTGGACTCTGACTTTAATTGATGCACTTCAGAAAGCTGAGGATTAAACTACAACATCAACTCTGCAACAATAAGGCAAAGGATTTGAAGCATGGCTGCTTCTCTAGACTATATGTTGTGTAACATTTGCAATAGATATGCTTTTGTTCTTAGAGGGGATTGCGCTAGTTTTAATGCTCTTTAAAACTGATATACAGGGGAGATGAGGCATTTGTTGTACCATTGAGAGAAATGGTGTTGTAGGTTTCAATGTTACAGGCTGCTGCTATGAAACATAGTTTGTTATGTTTTTGAAGTGTCTCTATTAGAATGGGTAAGGTCTTGGTCTCAGCACAACAATAAAAATGCAGACTTAAGTCAACGTCAATACATATGTAATTCACTGATGTCAAAAGAACTGCTAGTGTTTTCAAAAAATTAAGCATGGTTGTATTATGTTTCCTCAGCTGGTGTTGAATGAGACCGATATATTTGAATGAAATATTTACCTTAAAAATTTTCCCTAGACTTCAGTGTCACAGCCACTAGAGGTCAGAAAACCTGCCTGGACATGCACCCATCACTGCTCTCTGTGATCTTACCACTGGTACATTTTGATGTGGTCATGTCATTTAAACTCTCTTTCTGTTCATCTATTTACAAAATGATTAAGACTTAACTGCAGCACCTGACAGAATATTTAAATAATTAATTAGAAAGCATGTACAGATCACTGAATGAAACTATTGTTAAAATAACTGCAGAACACAGCTCTTGTATTGTTACTGCAGATGCATAAATAAAGATCTGCCTTTGGAAGATGGCTATTATTAAACATTTGCATGAATTTCAGCTTCATAGACAAAACAAAAACCTGACAGTTAGAAACTAGCAACTAGGTTTCCACAGTTATTGTCCCAAGCATTTTACGAAATGTCTTTTTTTTGGATATTATAATAATTTATTTTATAGCCTTGTCCTATTTAAGTAGAAGCTGACCTGAAGAGAAATACTAGATTCGATTGCTTTATCTTCTTTGTTACATGCAGTTTATGAATATAATCCTGTAGCACTTGCTTCCTGATACACAGTTCATGGGTTAGAGGACTGAACCTTCATGGAATCATTCAAGGTTTGGGAGGTGGCAGAGGCATTGATATCAGCACATTGGAAATATAAAGGCTGCTGCACAAAGACATAAGAGTTGAAGAGACTGGAGCCATAATGGCCTTGCCTGAATGCAGTTAAGAAACATCCAAAATGTGAGCAACTTCACAAATGGTGAAGAAATTGAATAAATCTAAAATCTTTCAATTAATATTGATAATATAACTCTCAAGATTTTTGACAAGACAAGGTATCTTGGGGTAACTAGCAATAAGTCTTCACTATTTGACAAGCACTCCACTGACTTGATGGCTTCACTGGATTTGAAATGGGTCTATGCAAACATAATAAATGAGTCTTAGATTTTGCAGAAAGAAAATTTATTTTACCAGTCATGGAACCTACCTCTTTTTCCTATGGTTGCATATATAGTGCTTCAAATAGCTTATTGACTAACCTTGAGAGAAGATCATAAAAAGCCTTTCATCTCATGCTGAATTATGATCATACTGACTTACTCCAGCACCATATTAGACAAATGAAATTAGGTGAGCCATCATAGGAGATGTCAAAGTTCAAATCAACAGCTTTTTTTTTTCTGAGAAAAAATATTAAAGTACAATGGTTTGCTTGTATTTAAAAAAGTATTTCAGAGACCAAAAGAAATCAGTATGTGATTTAAGAAGACTCAATTCCTATGTTAAAGTACTTTGGATAAAAGCAGCAGGGAAATAGAGCAAAGGGTTGTGCACTTGTAGAAGTATTGCAGCAGCATGAAGAGATATCTGTTGATGTGACAAGATAATGCAAAATAAGGAAGACATGAAATTGAAGAAGGTAAGTATTTGCTTTGATCCTTTCAGTGTGCTTTTCCTTTTATTTCTTGAGTAATAACTTAGATAACTTTTCTTGCCTTTTATTGTGGCTTTTTAATTGATTTGGATTTTAGTTTGCTTTCTGTTTTCTACATCAGTCCAATAGAATAACCCTTTATAAATTCACAGAGTCTGCAAAGCACTTCAAAAACTCAGCTAGTTCATCCTTGGCTGAAGGCAGGATCAACTGTACCTATGTCATTCCTAACAGATGTTTTTTATAACCTCCACTGAGAGTTACTTTACAACCCACCTGGACAACCCCTCCATAGGCTTTAAAATGCTAAAAATTAGCATTTTCCTTTATGTTTAATCAGAAGCTGAAAATGCTCATAATTCATCAACTGCTTCTTCGAGGACTTTGGAATGAAATTCAACTCATTGGTTTCAACAGATTAGAAAATATGCATCTAATGCAAGTACTTTCCAACCTATGGTCTCTCTGCAATAGTCCTATGTCACTGGGACCATAGTCCCATGTCATTGATACTGGCTGTGATAGGTGTCTGATGACAGCTAGTCTTCTTGACAGTGTCATGAAGATCTTAAGCACCATTACCTTTGCAGCATGATCCATCCATAGCTTTTCTTCTACAGTGGAACAGCCTTTTCTTTCCTGATCTTCTAATTATTACTGAATTTATAGATTTATTTGTGTTGTTTCTGGTCAGATATTTTTTGCTGTTCTCAAGCCCCTTATAATGTTCATAGCTCTTTTTTTTTTTTCTTGTGCTTAAGAAGCTAAGCTGTATGCCTCTTTCCTGTGTTTGTGGACAATGAACATTTAGTCAAGTTTTCTCCTGTAGCATCAAGTTTTTACCTTTTCCTCTGTAAAGAGACACTTGTGTCCTTATTCTTTCTGAACTATTAGGTATTTTGGTTTTATTTTGTATCCCAGTCCTGAGAATCATAAACTCAATCATCTTGTGAACATTTTCTTCGACACACATCCTTGCCTTTCCTTTAGTAGTCTTTTAACACTGTGGAGAATAAAACCTGTCCTGAAGCCTTTGTCTTGTTTTTACTCAGTTCTGCTGCATTCTTCTACCTTAATTAGTTTAATGCCTTCCCACTTAGTTGGTAACTTATGGAACAACAATACTGTCCTTTCTTCTGAAGGTGCAAACCATCCTTAACTTGACATTCACAACAGGTCATCTTATTATCAGGAGAGCTGAAGTCTATTTGATACCATTTACCGCGGGAATACACTTGGCCCTTGACTCTCTGGTAAGAGGACTGACAAAAGCACTACCTGAGTTCTACTGCCTCTATTCACAGACCTCAAGAGTCACATCTGATTTTGCATTTCCTGTTATATTGCTAGTGTCTGTATGGGGATGCCATACTGGGCAGTAGTGATGGTGGTAGATAAACTAACACAAACTTGCAGAAGCTTCTTGGATTTATGCTTCTGGAGGACAACTTCATTTTCAAAATGCCTGATCCATTCATGAGGAGCATGGATACTTCTGTCACCTTTTTATTTTCTTGCCTTCTTTGTGGTGTCTTGCTTTTCCTTTTCCTTCCAGCCTTATCTGCCGCCTGTAGAGTATAACACTTCCTCATCTCAGAGAGTGACTCTTTGGAGGTGGAACATACCTGTTTTTTGTCTTATTTAATGATTTTAACACATTGTCTTTAATCTTATACTTTGATTGAGGAATGTGGCTTTAAAATCATAATTTTCAAATAAAGCAGAGATAAACTAGTAATATGATATGAGTCATGTCACGCAAAAGGTGAACACCTGTGTCAGGATCCTGTAGACCTTCTGAAATTTTCTCATATTCTGTAAAAAGCAACTCCTTCTTCTCATAGTCATGTATCTACTTTATTTACAAGATAAAAATGAAAGAGGTAGACTTGAAACTCTCTGAACATTTCTGTACAAGGAAATTATCCTTTAGGAAGTTAGATATATCTATAAGACATCCATTTCTTCTTTTTAATAGTCCACCAGATGGTTGCACTCTACAGCCACGTTTTGTGGATTATTGCTAATTGAAACATCAACACTTGTATACAAGGAATCTGTAGTGGTACCCCCTTCAAGAGCACTAAAGCTTTGGATTTACATGCTAGTGCACTGTGTGCTAATGTTTCCTTTCATATGAAAAAAACTCAAACAAACAAAAACAGAAAAAACAATGCTGGCAGAACTTCCTAGAAATTGCTGTTTAGCCACGGGGGGTAGAGGAAGAAGAAATCTTTTCATTTGCTTTATGATTTTGTATGGAATGTGTATTGTTTGCCTTAAATGTGTATGAAGACTGTTATTATTGAAATGTTAGGTATCTTACTTAAAATTAAGCTTATAAATATAAAAAAAAGTCAGGAGTGAGAATAAACTCTAAATCAGCAGCATCCAAACCCAAAGATATTCTTAAACAAAGCATTTGTAGAATGTAAAATTTGTACCTTGAAGCTTCCTGTGGTGTTGTAAAAAATCTAGTGCATTTGAGGAGTTATAATAAATCACACTGAATCAGATCTGAATTCCCATAAAAACAGCTGTCTGTGAAGGCAGTTGCTGAAAGTATGGATCAAAAATGCAGGTAGGATCAAGTATCTAATAGCAAGCAAGGTTATAAAGGAATGACAGAAATTATGAAGTTGAATTTGGTGTATTATAGAAGAATGAAACCGAAGACTACCACTGAATGAACCCTTGCTTCTTCATTAACGGATTGCAGTCTCCACCAATAGATAAATTGTCATTTATAGTTCCTGAAAAATGTCAGGTAAGTTGATCACTACATTTGGAACTGGGAAGAAATGTTGCTTCACAACACATTGGCAGATAGAAATGTAGGGAGTTCAGTCAGTAAGCAGAGGAAGACTTGAACCATACTGCTCATTTTTTTTGGTTTGTTTTGTTATTATAAGTGTATTCAGGTAATATTTTTGTCATTATGCATAGAAAGACAGAAGCCTTGCTTTTGGATAAAACCTCCTACATTGGAAAGTCTGCTGTTCTTTTGTAATGCTACTTGCTTAGAAACATATCTGCTTTGGAGGAAATCAAGTCAAGAATGTTAATTTCCAAGGGTTCCTCTCGATGGGAAGTCATATGTCAGATACAATACAAAAGATTACTTTCAGGTTTTGCTTTTACATGAGGAAAATCTGGCAATGATACGCTCCTTGTGACCATGAAACTGAATTATTTTATTTTCGTTTTCTCCTCCCAGGACACTTGGTAGGTTTGCTTTCTCATTTGCGCCTTGCTCAAAAGGCAGCACCACTACTGCTCACCCATCTAATCTATAAACAACTTTCCATATTGTGCTTCTTATGCATTCTTCGCATTCCCTTCCCTGGCTATGAAGAGGAAGATTGATTTTCAATTCTTTCTTCCAATTTTTCAGATCACCTAACTTAATAGTGTTGGCCCCGCTTACATTAAAAATCTGCTCCTGGAGTCTGAAGCCGAATGACACACACCACATTCATTTTTCAGATCCCATAGTCGTGTCTCACCTCAAATAACTGAAGTCCTACAAGGGTGGATCCTGAAATCCATTACAGTCTGTCCTGCCTCACTTCTAGAAAGCGTTTTACAGGCCCCTTGCAGTCATACCCCTCCTGTAAAAACCAAAGAAGTTTTCATAATGACTGTTGATAACCTTTGTATTCTCTACCTCCTTTCTGAATACCTTCCTAGTTTTGTCTTTGTAAGTTTGTATTTTACAAGTGTATCATTTTGAGCCATGAATATTTGCATCCTCCCTTGAGCAAGGGAGGAAACTTCATCTGTAGTAGTTTGTGTCAGCCTGGAAATCAACAAAAGCATTTTGAGGGAAATGGAAAAGTCCTTTGTGAGTCTGAAAGATAGTATAAGCTACTTTTGCTGAACTGCAGATCTTAACACATTTTCCATGATTGGAAAAACTGACTCATCATACTTGTAGAATAAGTTTTTCTCTATCCTTTCATATTTCCTATATGATTACACGAACTTAACTGTCAACTGTCAACTCATTTGGAGAAAATAGACCTGTGTGCGTATTAATTTAAAAATAAACTCTGAACCTCAGTTTACCTACCAGGTATTATCCTGCCTAAATACATAGTGATAAATCAAAGGACGAGGATGAAGAAAGAAATTCCATAGGAAACAAGATAGAAGCAAAGTGAAAGTGCTGTCATACAGGAGAATGAAGGATTTTTTGAGGAAAGCATTGACTGCTGACTGTTTGGCAATGCGAAGTCTGGCAAACCATGTATTTCTCAACTCACATTTAGACTCAGAGAGAGCCTGTCCCTTAAGGATGCTGGTTTGAAAGGGGCGGTGGCGAGGGATATACAGAGTGAACTAGGAAATACTGACATGGTGCAACCATACCTACCAGCTGAGTGAGAAATGAACAGTCAATTTCCCTCAGCCACCTCTGAAAAGGCAAATCTGGAAACATGATGGAGCTGGTGGGGAAAAAGATCCTTTATTGTTTTTAACCATTACATTGCATACTATCTGCTCTTGGATGAATAAATAATGCCCTGTTTTAAAGAAGGTATTTTTAATTCAGTTTAATCTCTATCTCTCATGGGATCCTGTAGTCAAGAATGAGAGGACACAGATAGGTACCAACTTAGCTTACTGTGGCATGACCCTTACAGACCCCATAATCAGGAGTACGAATCAAAAAATATATTAAACCAGCTACATAAATCATCACAGAAAACAATAAATATTTCTTCTTAGACAATACCTTGGTGGGCCATAAGAAGGTTAAAGCTGTGTGCATGCATGTGTCACAGTTAGCCTGCTAAAAGAGCAGACTTGAATAGCCAGTAACATGAGATTCAGGTAAATATAACCATTGCGCAATTACTGTGCAATTATTCTGGTTTCCTGTCAAAACTTTGCAGATATCCTGTACAAAATCATAAAGTATATTTAATTAAATAATATCTCAGTGTCTAGAGAAAGATCTATGCAATGACTGTCTCTTTTTTTGTGACGAAAATGCAAATGAAACCATTAATAGTTTATAAATGAAGCTTAGCTAGAAGTGAGCTAATGTGCATCCTGCTTTAAGCTAAATAAAAGAAGAATTTTTCTATAAAATTCATTGGTGTGAAATCCAAAATAATTTTTTATTTTGGAAATGTACCTTTAAATATTCATCTTTCTCTGGGCTTTCTCTCAGGAAAAGAGCCTTTCTTTATACCCTGCTATGATGACACCTGAAAAAAAAAGATACTGGTGGTGACTTTTTTCCCTGCAGAATCCTAAAGTTATGCAGTGAAATGAAAATGCTCATATCACAATGTAAGTTTTTATCTCAGAAATAGAATGCAACTTAAACAGGATATTGAATATTGCTGCAATGCAGAACCACATATTTAGATTCTATGCAGGAAAAATACTGTTGCTGCAAGACCATATGATGGAAAAAAATTAAATACCTGTCTTTCCTGTAGCCTCAAAGTGAATAAAAACCCCAGAGTTTGCAGTTTGCTTAGTGTATTAACCTATGGACCTCAATATTGTAAAGTGAAAATATGGATCAACTCCGACACTTCATTTTCATAGGACAAATAGAGTTTGGATTAAATATTTCTCAGGAATCTGAGGGAAATCAATAGTGTTTACAGAACTAGTAAAGCTTAGTTTGGATGCTGAATCTTAAACCTTTTGTTTATAATTTCTTATCAGTAAAGCCTTTAAGGTAAGCTTTGTTCCTAGAGTTTTTCTTGTCTCTGTGACTCCAATTGTGAATGTAACAAGACTTAAGGAAAAAAAAAGTGGCACTGAAACTGGCTTAATGTGTTTTATAGATTTTCTGTCACCAAATTATTATTACTGGTCCCCTGTTGACACTGTTGCACAAAGATGTCTTAAATGCAACTTCCAACCATTTGATTGAGATTTTTCTATAACAAAGTTAAACCCCCAGGTAATTGTCAGTAGCCTCCCTGGAATGTTGAGAGACTACAAGAGACAAGAAAACACAAACATTCAATGATGTGAACTGAAAATAGATCTTCTCTGCTCTGGGATAATCAAACACAACCCTGCATGCACTTGCATGGGTAGACTGTACAGGAGGATTTACATGAAATAATGATTTAATATTTAAGATAGATGGGTAATATATAAAGATAAGGGACATTATTAAAATTAAATTTTAAAGAGGAATCAGTGATTGATAGTGTGGCATAAATAACAGAATTAAGCACATGTCTGCTTTTCCTAGCACTAGATGATTATTTTCTTTTTAAAGTTCTCTCTCTGAACCACCCACTTGGAAGGAAAGAAGAGCACTGAAGTGAGAAATTACTTCATTTACATGCTTGCAGAACTTCTTCTCTGTGGTGCTGTACACTGTAATCAACAGCAAAAACATCAGAGATTAAACAATGACCTTACAGGTCATGTACATACATTGCAACACTTTTTGCATCTGTGTGAAACCACAGTAGTTTACTTGATACTGAACAGTGAGCCAGAACAACAGCAGATGTGGAGGGTTCTTTAAACTAATAAAAGCTCCTTATAAGCTAATGGAGACAGATGTCCTTAAAAATTATTTGAGAGACTGATTTTGAAATAGGGACCTCAGTTTAGTTTCCATTTAAGTTACTAGAAGTTTAGGACTGGTTTACAGTTTAGAAGTCAGTATTTTTAATGCTAATACCACATGTAGCCACGTTGTGGGATTGTTGGATGGACATGGGAGTGTACTTTTATTCCAGAGGAAAATGGACACTGTTGTCTGTGGATGATGTCACACAGATGATATTTTGCTCTTGAACTTTAGGTCGTGCTACTGCATTACTTTGTTTCTTGCAATACCCTGATGACTTTCCCTACATACCTGGGAACAGAATGAGCTGCTCTGTGGACACCTCCGTTTCTTTTCATTGGCGTTAAAAGGAACCTGAAAAAACAGAGCACACTAGATGATATCTAGTTTTTAGGCAATTACAGTTAAGTAAGCAGAATTTGTCCATGCATGCATAGAATTTATTCCTTCACCAATCAACTTGCTAACCTCCACCCAATCATGTTTCAGTCAATTTCCTTCAGGACAGTTTTTGAACTTCTGCACTTTCTATAAAACACCTTTATCTCTGGTTAAGTTTGAACTATAAATAGCCTCCTGCACAGACCTGTATTGGCATTCCCAAACTGGAATCAAACCACAGCCGTTTTCCCCTGTCACTTTCTGTGGTCTTTTATTTTGTGTCCTCTATGAACACAGAAAAAGGAAAGGCTTCACTTGTTAGGGTCGTGTGACTTCATGACAATGTGAGGCTAGACCAGATAGGGAAATGGCTAAGACATGGGCGGCAAGCTGGCTAGCAAGCCAGAAATAGGCAGGGCAGCAAGACAGGAGCTGAGGAGAGGAGGTGGTTCAGTTCCACCAGTGTCTCTGCTAGCAGGAAAGAGAAAACGGGAGGGAGGAGAGAAGGGGTAGATAAAGGCAGGAAAAAATATCCTGCTTTGTTAGCGTAGCCAAAGAAATCCATATAATAATTCCCCAAAAAACTCAGTATCAGCGGACAGAAGTTGATTATGCTGCCACCTTTTCCCCAGCTTCTGAGGGATTAATTTTCTGAAAAATTTCTATCTATTCTGGAGAAGCTGCCCTGAAATTTGAAGGTAGTTGTCCAGTTTTGAGGACTGTCTAGATGCCTACTATCTGCCTATTTTTAGGAAAGAGGTTACAGGTCTAACGTTTCTATAAGCAAATATGTCACTGAACTTCCATTAACATACATGAGAAAACAGTCGGAGAAGAAGAAAAAAACAGCTACCAGTGAATGCAAGATCTGTCAACTGAGAGATGTACTGGAAGAATACTTATTGGATGTGTAAAGCTATGTCTAAAACACACTTCCACTTTCTTTGGGCTTCCCATCTGGGGTTCATATAATATAATTTTAGATATCCTGTAATTTTAGATAGCTACGATGCACACATCTGTGTTCAAGGTAGTTACTCCGAGTACCCCATATAGTTAGAAAAGTATAATATTTACATTGGGGCTGTTCTGGATTACTTAGATCAGACTTAGAATGGATGAATCAGTCCCTAAAAGTACATGTGTTCTCCACTAATCACAGTTCATGACATCCCGATAGGTCATGTGTGGAGATCTGCAGTTGGCCAAATGGATTTGGTGGTGAATGGAGTTAAATCCAGTTGGCGGCCGGTCACAAGTGGTGTTCCCCAGGGCT
>SAYO01028584.1:0-11111 GCA_004023745.1 Recurvirostra avosetta
CCTCCTCTGCCTCTCTTTTTGGAGAGGGGTAGAGGAGAGCATCTGTTGCTCCTATCTGGGTTCCCCAACATCCCCAGTGGCCAATTTGGCCTAAACCACGACACAATTGATACACTCAGACTCTTGTCCAGTGTGGGCCATGAAGGAACATAGGTCTTGCCATTCAAATGTCAAAATGAGTTAAATGGTTTTTTTTTAAAATGCATCAAGACTACCTTGTACCTTTCATGTGAGTGAATATACCAAGTATCAGCTAGGTATGCGTCTTATCTCTCTAAGGTCAATGGTAAAGAGTGTATGACATACTTGCATGGTACAATGTATACGCATTCATGCTCACACCTTTACTAAACAAAAGGAAAGTGGGGAATATCGTTGTATTTTTGGAATAATTTTTCTTCTGATTCCTGATCTCTGGTTTCTTAGCTAAGGATTAGCATTTGTTTGCTTTAAAAGTTTTTAATCTGGCTTTTTTATGGGAAGTTATCCACAATCATTCTAGTCACATTTTTCTTGCACTTTTTCTAGTATTTGCTTAACCTAATTAGTGTTCACAGCTAATGCAATAGCCATTGGTGTGCGTGAGCTGAAATAACCTGCAGAACTTCCTGCAGCCCAGTCTTGTCAATGTCTGGTTAAATCCAGCTCTGTACGGCAATCACTACTGAAAGGTCATTGCCGCCCATCATTTCAGTTTGTCCATCCTTCCTAATCTCATTCTCTGACAAGATCCTCATGAAATCATACCTATATGCAGTATATGAGAAAGACAGATAAATTAGAAAAATAGTCCTTTAGAAACAAGGTATTGTGAGGGGATGAGGTGGGGGGGGGCAGCGGGGGGGGTATGTGGTAAGAGCAACAAATACTCTACTGACGCCAATTCCTTCTTGCTCTCCTTACCTCAATTTAGAGAAATGAGCAATATACATACAACAGAAATGGTATCATATCAATATCTCCTTCCACAGGGAAGGTCACAGGCAAGATAATGAACAAGAAATGCCTAAAAGGGTCAAACTGAAAAACTCATTAGAAACTACAGTCTCAAAATTACAATATTGAAGTCTAAGGGTTTTCCCCTTAAGCATTTAAACACCATGAAAAAAGTATGTTAGCTTAAAATATTATAAATACCAAATCAAGGTTACAGTGAACAAAAGGAATTCAAGGAGTCTAAACTTTCATTATATAGACAGCAAAATGTCAATCTACATTCTACAATGGTAATTAACTGCGGTTAGTGATACTCTAAAGAGAGGCAATTAGTTTCTAATGTATTCAGTACTTTAAAATATATTTTTATTGTCTCTATTATTTATGTTGAAGAGTAATGCTTTGTTTTCTTCAAAACTTATCTTCAGTTCCCAGAAACAAAGTGACAATGATATCCTTAACAGGTGAAAACATGATATACATTAGAGGTAACAAGCAACCATGGTCCTTGGAGTTAGAATTCAGCAAAATTTAGACATTACAGGCTAAACTTGTTAGTTCCTGAGCATCTAACCCCTCAACTAAAAGTCACTTAAACTATATTAGTACTTTCCTTTTATTACTGACGCTCACTTCACCATTAAAGCTGCACCTCTGTATATCTCTGACAGATCTACTCTTAAGAGTCTGAATAGATCAAAGCCTAATATCATTCAGAACCTACAAATTACACAGCAAGATTGGACCAAAAGGAGATGATTTCAATGCTTGTTGTAGTCATAAGTTAGGACATTTTCCCAGGGACCAGAATTTAATACAGGCTATGTGCTCTTTCAGAGAGACAGAGAATTGGGTTTTGGTCTACATTCACCAAAACAATTCCAGATTGTCAATTTCAAGTGGCAGTCCTGTTGGCAACAACTTAGGAAGAGATACACCTCCACCTGTATCTTTTCTTTCTTTGTTTTCCAGATCCTATTTTGAGGTACATGGCTGTTCTGGTATTTTGCATACATGTTTTGGGTACCTAAATTAGAGATTTGCATCCCACTCCAGAATAAAGTTAGATACTTCAGAAACAAATTTTCAGAATCCTCACATCCTATATTAGATAAAGCCATTGGTATTTAATAGAAGACATATTCATTAGCTCTATTTATTAGTTCGTAGTGTAAATAATAAATAGCAATTTTAATGAAAAATATCTAACTACTAGGAGAATTTCCATGTAATAAATGCTGTAATTTGCAATATCAGTCATGCTGATTTTCTTTTAAATATCTTTAAATATCCACCATTAATATTCTATGACAGGGGAACAAGAAAATCCTGGAATCATAGTATCATTGAACAGCTTGGGTTGGAAGTGACCTTTAAAGGTCACCTAGTCCAACCCCCTTGCGATGAGCAGGGTCATCTTCAACTAGATCAGTTCCTCAGAGCCCCATCCAACCTGACCTTGAATGTTTCCAGGGATATGTGGACTTCTTTGAAATTACACACAAATTTTATCCTCCAGTTTAGTAGAAGGTTTGTGGCATGTAAAATAACATAACATAACATAACATATATTTGGCTAAAAATTTAAAAGATCAGGACAAATTGGATGACCTAGGAAGAAAATATTTAAAATATTTTAGATACATGCATGATTCTGTGCTCCCGTTGCATGTGCAAAATAACTGCTAGATCTAGCCTTGCATTTTACCAGCAACATTTATAAAGCAGTCCTTAATTGCAAGAAATTGTAGGCTGCAAGAAATTCACTTTACTTTGAGACATAAAACATAGCTTCTGGAATCTCATTCAATGTGAGAAATTCTGTCATATATTCCTAGACAGGGCACCTCTACCTATAAAAATGTAACACGTTAATTGAAACATCTGTCTGACGCAGGGATTGATTAAAGTTACAAATCAGACCCCTACAGAATTCTCCATTGCACACCACTAGATGGAGACTTGCCAAGGGGTATCTGCCCATCAAAGAATTAGGAATTTGTAAAGGTTGAGATAGGTACGATAGATGGGTGGGTATGGAAGACATAAGGGAAGATTTATTTTTAAATGGTTTGATCATAAAGAATTGCAATAAGTGTAGGCAATGCTGTTAAGTTTTGTTCTTTCAAGGTTATCACATACATTCATCATTGTACCAAGCAACAAAAAACATCACAATCTATTTTGTGGCAAGATAGATAGGTGAAGTCAACTGGATTATTTTTTTTTTAATCCTAAATACATTTTAATTTGTTGTCTTGTTTCACAGAAATCTACAACTTATCACAAAACAAAGACGTTTTCCTGTTTCATCTGTCACTGTACTCTAAGAAATCTAGAAAGCTCTAGCTATTTGCTTTTTGTCTCCACTTTCTTTTCTCCTAAGTTTTCTTTTCATGTAATGCACTCCCTGGCTATGACATGCCAGAGACTACTTCCTGAAGCTTCAGTGAAGTAGGAAGTTAATGCCATTTTCATTTCCCAAGGTGAGAGTCATAAAAAAAGAAAGAAAAAAAAAAAGGCCACAAATTGAGAACTGTTAGATTATAGAAGTTTGTACTAATTTAGAGATTTTCTAACCAGAAGGGATCATTGTCTCAATTTATTCTGACTTCTAGTACAACCAAGCCCATTGGAATTTCACCTGAAAATTCCTTTGTCAAGTTCATAGCTTTGTAATGAGACACAATTTTCAATGAAAAACTGGCTTTGTTGGGTTAAAGACTTCAAGTGAGAGAGAATCCTGCACATCCAAGGGTACATTGTTCTAATAATTAAAAAACATAACTATTAAAAAATTGCCTTTCAGTTCTAGTCTAAATCTGTTTACTTCTTACTACTGGCTCTTAGAAACATTTTCCTTATTACATTGAAAAATGTGTATCTGAGAAATATTGTTTTCATGCTAGGTACTAATGGAGTGTAATCAGCCTGTTTTTTAAGACTTAAATAAGTTTATTATCTTCAGCCTTTTGCTCCATATCAGTTTGCAAAATCTTGGTAATTTTTCATCTGTTGCTTCAAATATTTCTTTTTTTTTTTTGAGAGAGAGAATTCATTTATTATTTAGATCATAGAATTGTGCAAGGTATTAAATTATTGTGACACCATGACCTCTTTTCAGTCATTCATAACTGTGGAGTTAAGTAAATCACAAGTTTTGCCATGAATTTCCATAAGTGTGTGGTCAAATTGTCTTTCTAGGTACAGGGATATGTCACTGGCATTTCCATGTCTACACCGTAACAAAACTGACCTTCAACAGCTGACAAGCGCACTGAAGAAAAGCTAAAACAATATATAAATAAAACTCCAGTATGAACAGAAAACCACTAATGAAATAATAATAATATGAAATGAAATAATAATTAAAAAAAAGAAACAAACAAAAAAAACTTATGGTAAAAACAATTTCTGCAATCTGAAATAACATTACTATAAGGAATGCACATAACTTTCATGCTTACACAGTGCTATGTCTCTGCTTACCCACATATAAATATATATACACCAACATATATACATGTGTATATATATAAAAAAAAAGTGTGTCTGTGTATATATATATATAAAACATATAAAAAACATACCTGGAAAGGTTTTAGTGCTATGAATCCTTATACTATCATTTAACGTGCATTATGTTAATAAATTTTGAAACTTACAGAGGAAGGCGTATTTGAAAAGTTCAATGAATCATTCAGTTTCCAGATGTACTTCCTCCATGTATCAGTAGATTCCTAGTGTCATGCTGTCAAACTCTGGAAGGTTGTGTTAGAATTAAACACTCCAACTCAGGCTTTAACATAGGATGGAAAGCTTATCTAACCTGACAGTACTCTAGAAATAATCCTTCTGACTTGTCAAAGATGATACATGCCAAGATCTTTACATTATTTAAAAATGAAGTTTAAAAAAAAAAAAAAAAGAAAAATCTTATAAATCTCTATGGTCAAATTTAACTATGGCAAAGGAGAGAGACATAAACTAAAACAGAAACAAAAAATGCACAGAATCTCATAAAATACATCATTTATGACTCAGAGTTTAGCTTTAACCCTTAGCTACATCTAGGATCTTATTCAAATTGAAGGAGTAAATGATAAAAAAAGATGATATGTCTCAGCAACATTTGTCAGGAGAGTCAGTTTATCATCTGTTAACTGATTGTAGCCGCCTTTGCAGAAGCAGCCTACCATTGACTATGGACATCTAAAAAGTTTTTCAAAGATGAAAAAGCTTGGCTTATTCTACTGTTTATAATGCATTTAGTGAAATTTAGGACATTTAAAACAAAATGTCCCCTTTTCATGGCAGGGGCAATCCCTATTCTAACATTCTCATAAAATTTATAAAAACAAACAAAAAAACCCAAATACAAAAAAAAACACCTTAAAATAGAAATTTGCTAACAATCTTACTTTCTTCCCAATATCTCTTATTTTGACTAGTCTTTTTCTGTTTCTAAATATGTGGTTGTTTTGGTATAAACAGATGGTCACAGCTGTGCCAGAGACACACTGATTCTCACTCTTAGATGGGAGACAACTTACTTGAAAGCAATTAGTTCTCTTGAAAGGTTCTGTTTGCTCTTCAAACAGTAAAATACTTAAGTGTATGCTAGGTGTGTATGTAATCATATTGACTCTGGACCATTGTGCTTTATCAAGTACTTCAGTCTGTTGGAGTATTTTTTTTACTTCTATGTACTCAACTAAGTAATCTAGATGATAAACACCTTTTCAATTTAGTTAATCTCAGCTAACCAAAAGGATCCCTGGTCAGACCACTGAATCTCTGTACCAATTTTACTCAAGTAATGACAGTTGCACAGACTCCTGTCTTGTGCTTTTGTAATTTAACTACATTACATTTAAACTATATAAAATATTTAGCTATATAGATTGATTTGGATACCTAAACATGGGCATGGTGTGCCTTTTAAGACATACTAAGTTAGCCAAATAGCCATATAGGGGCATTACATATTTGACTCAGGACCTGCAAGAGAGCACCCTTCTGAACCAGCAACTAAAGTAATACAAGAATACCCTAGGACTCTCAAATGATGGTAGACAATTAAATTAAAGCAACTGAATGGAAGCTCTGGTGTCTGCATTCAGATGAAATTGCTGTTTAAGCTCTGTTGGCTGTATTGTCTGACTATAATGGGAGCTTAGACACATACCTTGTATAAGGGCCTCTACACTATAGATGCCTACATTTGTGAATCTGAAGCAGTCTCCCTGTCTAGGTGGGAAATTGTTGGAATATATACTTTATTTCAATATTTTACCTCCTTTCAGTTTTACTGACCACTTCACAACAGAAGGCTTTTTCACGGGCCAACTTCCTGCCCAGCGATCCAATCACTTTTTTCTTAGAGAGAATGTCTAAATGTCATGCAGACACTCTCTTACAGCTCCTACAATCTCATTCTCACTGTTCTTCACACTGAGAAACAGACTGGTTCCCACTGTGACTTCTGGTTTACCTTTGTGTAGACCCCAAAATAACCTGCTGGAAAGGGGCCAAAAAAAGGTCTGGGCAGAACAGCTGTCCCTGGAAAAATTCAGTGTGATTTGTACTCTGTCTAACACAGTGTTAACATAGACCAAAGTAAGTCTGTTGAAAGATCACGAAAAAGTAGGAAGAAAGAGCAGGTGAGGTGACAGATGTCAAAACCATAAGACAGGAGAAATAAGGATCAATACTGAGGCAGACATGACAAGACCCCTGACTGGACAAATGAAATTGGTTTTGCATGATAACTAGCAGCCCGTTAAGGATAAAGATCGAAGACAGGAGAATGGAGAAGAAAACAGAAGAAAAAAGGCCTTGACCTAACAACACAAAGAAACAAGGCAATAAAAAATAAGCTCTGCTTATTTGTAATAGATTATAAGTATAGTTAGTGTAGTCCTGTATTAGTCGACTGGTGGCATGGTGTGTTAGTCTGAATTTGCTTGAGAGTCTCATAAGCTGCAGTAACTATAAACACTGAGCATGAGAGTTGCCTTTCTGAGTTCCTTACAAGCACTGACTGGTGAGCCCACTGGGTGTTCCTTGGTCAGCTAGTCCCTTTAGTAGATGGTTAGTGTCCCTTCAGTCCAGCGATGTTGAGTAGGGAAGATCTGCAACTAATGTGCAGCATGTGTAACACCAAACCAGGATTGCCTTCGATGAAAATGAAGGCAAGGTGAGCAGTGGTTCACTCCAGTGTCATTCTGGGTATGCATGGGCATAGTTGTAATGCATGCTGGGAGTCTGGAGTTTTTTTTACATTCTTCCCATAAAAAAGTTTAGATGTAGTTTGCAAAAATCATGAACAAGTGCATTACAATCTGAAAATCAATTTCAGACACAAATATGCCTTTTAAGATGCCTAGCATATGACAGGCAGACTTAGAGATGAGGATTATCTTTAAAAGACTTCATCTAAATTAAATTTGTTTTAAAGAATGTTATTATCCCTCAGAAATATTATCTTGGGCATTTTTCAGATCTGTAATAGCGCACCCAGACTTATCAGGGGTTTTTAACCCCACTAAATAAAATAAAAATTGGCTAGATCAGTACAGTCAAACTAATATTTGCAAATTTCTGTTTGTAACTGTTTATCAAGGGTTCTTAATTTTATAAGTTTATTTGTCTAATGCCTCTGTGTATATATAAACTGTCTAGTTTCTGTGAACGTCTGTAATACGTGTGAGAGAAATTTTGGTGTTAAATTCACAGTAAACATGAAAATAAATTCTTAATAGTTTTTAAAGACTAAATCCATTCAATAATTATTCTTTCTGTATGATGTGACCCATGGCAAACTCCAGTAATTCTGCAAGGTCTGAGAAGGTCTGTCTCTAGACAACATTCAGATCTTGCATACTTTGGTGCTTCTTTTTAAAGCTGCTTTTTGAAATTGCAGTAAAAAATACCCATTAATTATCTGGCCTAGCTAGTATAGATGCAATATCACACACTTGAGGAAAAGAAAAAGAGACATCGGTCAAAACCAGCATTACGGAGTAGTCAAGGCTGAGAAATGTCTGTAATTTAAATGAATAAAGAATAGACATAAATACGCTTTCCACCAGATCAAAGACATTTTGCAACTCAAAAGCCTTGGAAATAAAATGTTATTGCTACTGTATCACTGTAGGATCTCAGTGGTGGTGTTCTTTATCATTCCACTCCATTCCAATGGAGCCTTGTTTTGGGCTTAAATTTTCTACACTTACCAAAGATGCATCATTAAAATGGAAGCAGATTAGTTAAATTGTTCCTCGCTGACTCTTAACATAGTCTGGGTAAGACCATCCCTAATTAGGGGAAGTCTTCGTTGATCCTCTTTATATTTTAGTACTTCAATACAGAGATACTGTATAGTACTCATACAGCTGTTTGTTTCACGTTGGCAGTGATCCAGTAATATGTATCGAATTCCTTTTCCTAGTGCCTTTTTCTCATGTCAATGTCATAGGGCTAGTCTGGTCCTCAGCTGCTGATCCAGAATGATTTGAGTTTTTCATAGGTTAATGCCCTATTTCCAGTTCTGTGCTGAGGAGGTAGATACCTTAAAGCATTTAAGTTGGCACCTGGATCACTGTTTTTGCACAATCTTACAAGTCATTTGTGTCATAATTATGTTTTTTTTCCTGTGTTATTCAGCACAAGTCGAACTGGGATCTTACCATATAACAGATTTCTAGGCTTTATGGCAATACTACAACAAATTATTATGATTAACAACAAAGAGGAAAATTATAATAAACAATGAAATAATATTAATGACAATAATAGAAAATAATATAAGGAGATTAGGAAGAAAAGAGAATGTATTAGTATAAGCAATGTGATTTGTCTGCATATATATGAAAAACAAGATAGCACTATAGTCAAAGTACAATACATGTGATAGTAATAGAAATACATATCAGCATCAGAAATTACACTAAAGTTGTGGATTGAAGTGTGACCTGAATTGAAGTATTTGCTATTGATCTATTATCTAAAACTCACTACATTAAACAGAGATGATTCCCATGACTTCAGACTGTTCTGAATGAAGACAGCACTGCAGGATAGAACCTGGTATTGCAGTTCTGTTGGTCTTCATCATCATCCGCGGTCTTTGTTATACACTGGAGAAGCATCAGACAAAAAAAGGCAAAAAGAAAAATAACTTAAGGAGATAGGAAAATATTATTATTTTTTTTCTCCTTCAAGCTGAATGGAAGGGTGAAGGCTCCAGGGTCACATTTTCTATCATCATTTTAACCAGGCTTGTAGTGATAGCAGAAGAGGCAACGATTTTAAACTGAAAGAGGGTAGATTTAGATTGGACATAAGGAAAGCATTCTTTATGATAAGGGTGGTAGGACACTGGAAGAGATTGCCTAGAGAAGTTGTGGATGCCCCATCCCTGGAACTGTTCAAGGTCAGATTTGATGTGGCTTTGAGCAACCACAGTTGCTCAAAGTTTGGGCATCCAGACTTCTTAAAGGGGAGGAAGGCCTATAACTCTGGGGTTCTTTCTGAAAGAGTGACCTAGCCACTAAATGGCTGTGCAAAGATCACCAGTTGTACAGAGAGAGACTGAAATGAGTTCAGTAAGGTAAGATTCATCTCAGCTGTCTCAATAAAGGGAGTTTTACAAGGCTATGTATTTTTTTTTTAATTGAAGAGTCTTTGGTTGAAAAAATTAACACAGTAAAGTTGAAGACTGCACTAAGAATGCACAGTAGTGACATTTCAGCCTGCAGGGAAGGTTTTGACAGAAGTCTTAGTCACCTAGGGCACATCAGGTGCCTGTGAAGTCTAGGCAGCATTTAGAGATTGCAGTCCTAAGTTTAGGCTTTTAAGTAACATTTCAGGCTCAGCTAAAACGCTGTCCTAGTAGTATGCATTCATCTAAGTCCTGACATGTACCAATTTAAGCACATTACAACTCCTCCTTCAGAAACTTTGGTTCTAGAGCAGGGAGATGCTATGAACGCCCAGAGGCATGAGCCCCAAACAGTGGTTAATTCGGAATTAAAAAATCTGATCCTGCAATCTTGTTATCTTGGACCCACAACAGGGAGCCATGAGAAGTACAGCACTCAGAGTTTGTTCCTTTCAAACATGCTGCCAAAATAAGAAGTGGTGGTGTCCAGGTTTTCCAAAATAGCCTTCCACCTAGTACTCTTCTACAAACAAGCACTTAATCTTTAACTGTTGCAATACCTGTGTCAAGTCTTTTTTCCTACCTTGTTCCTAAATACTTCAAGAATTTGGGCCATTTGGCTTAGCTGAAGCATGTTGGGATCCAGAACCAAACTGCAATAAACAGGAAAATATGTAAGGAGTGGGGAGGGGGGGAGCCTGCAAAGGGAATTCTGAGGAAATCACGAGTGCAAAGTGGTTGCTCATCATCTGATACGGAAAAGCAACTTTGGTGTTACTTTCCAATGAATCATATACATAAAAATTTTTTACTGAGGTGATGTTTCATTTTACTTTTTTTCCTTCTTCTTTTCTTTTGTCTTCAAGGTCAAGACCTTCAAAGACATTTGTTTGTTATTAATTCATCCTGTATCCCCACTGTATCCCCACACCCCTGAGTGCCTGAGGGGTTCTCAGGTATCAGTTTGAAAGGATTAAAAAAAGATGAAGCCAGGCTCACCCTTCCAGCTCACAGAAGGAAAGGGTTAGCGTAGAGATAAATTAGAAAAACTAAGTACAATGTACACTGTTTGACTGCTAAATCAATCTCTGTCTAACAGAAAAGGCCAGAATTTAATCATGTGACTTTGAGCACTGACCAAAAATTGTTTGGCAATAGTTGTCTATGGCTGACAATATCTTATATAAGTAGTATTGTTATCTCGGTCTGTGTCTTTGCCCACATGTTACCTAACTCAAGGTCATTAGAACCTAGATCTAGTTTCTATTAGATTAATAAAATGAAATAAAATATAATACACACCTTTGTAGGAAATTATCCAGCAAATGAGTTCGTTCAAACTCTAGTCTCAGGAGAAATATTTCACTCCAAGGCATAACTAAATAAACACCTGTTAACAGACTGCAGTTAACGCTAGTACTTTAACATTCACTGACAGCAGCCCTAAACAGTGCTCAGAGAATTGAGATGAAACTGATTAACAAAAAAAAAAAAAAAAAAAAAAAAAAAA
>SAYO01028584.1:88183-113850 GCA_004023745.1 Recurvirostra avosetta
TCTCAGTAGGAATACAATGTGCACAAATGATTCAAGAAAGAACCCCAATACAAATATTATTAGAGCTGTTTTTCTCCAGGACTATGTTTCTCTGCTTCATACCAAAGTGCAGACCCATAGCTGTAAATCACCACCATGCTCATCACTACAGCTGTAAATCATCACTGTGTTACTGAAGGCAGCATTTTCACTGCCAGCATCAGAACCAATGGCCAAGTCCTGCCCCATGCTTTAGGAAGAGGTTGAGATAAAGGCTTACGATGGACAAATACAGCTAAAACCGGGGCTTGACCAACAGCACAGGACCCTCCTCACTGAGGGCAATGGAAGGCCCTGGACTTGGCTCATGCTCCCTCCGCAAAAGCTATTATTGCTTTTGACACCAAAGCAAAGCTCTCAAACTACCCTAAGTAGGTCATACAGATGTGATTAATTCTTTGGGACTGCTACAGGACACTGATGCTCTTAAGTTTGATGTGGTCTGATTCCAGCTGCTATCTTTGAGATCCAAGAGAGAATGAACAGTTTATACTGTGCTCAAAGTCCAAAGGATCTTGTGAGAAAAGGATGTGGCACACAAAAGTGATACTAAGAGGCGAATTACCTGGTCCCCAAAATGGGATGTGGGAAAGGGTCACTAAGCGGTTTGACCTCAGCACACAGCCATGGTTACTAAATACCACTTGCAGTAGAACTCATTTCCTGGACAACAGAACCACATGGCCCGTATTAAACCTACCCACATTAGTACCATCAATTGGAAATCACTACTATGGTGGTTATGAGAAGATAATTAAAATAAAACAAGTTACTAACAGATCCCATCAAGTTTGACCTTGAAGAATTAGGTTTCTAATGCATAGGAAGGCCACTAATAACAAGTTACCGTGAAAGCAGAAATTCAGATGTTTTTCTTGCAGGCAGAATTGAAAGGAAACACATTGCTTTTCCAGTGTCTTTAATTTTCAGTACGGAGTCTGCAATGAGCTGCTAATAATCATACACTATGCCATCAGGGTTTTGCACCTATTTACATATAAATAGTTCTGACCTGACTTGGCTACCAACAACGGTTAATTTAATTTATTGTCCTTTGGCAAGTGAATAGTCATTGGTTTTCTAGCACTTTTAACCTTGGCAAACCCTTGGGAAATAAAAATTAGATTGAAAGAAAATTACTAGTGGTGGAGAACAGTAAGAAAGTGACAGTAGTATATATAAACCTCAGGCAGCAGTGGAATAAAGTGTCATATTATTGTATGCTGTCTTCTGAAGTTCAATATTACTTTCTTGATTTACACTTCTGTAATTTTTTCCCAGTAATTCTTCTTGCTTTGGGGACTTTTGCACCTAACTTCATGTTTTTCATCTGGGAAGAGGGATTAACTTAGTTAGCATTAAAAAATCTATCAGAATTCATAAGAATAAACCAGTGATGTGCAACCAACAACAGCTAAATAATGTGACAGTTATTGACCACTAATGACTAAATATTAGAGTGAGATGATTTGATCATCACTCCTATACCACTTGTATGATAATACATTTGAAGCACTGCATTTTGGCCCCTGCAGTCTAGTGAGAAAATACAAAGGCCAGAAGCATTCCTTTCCTCTTGCAACACATACAGCTGTCTCCCGGCTTTCACTTCAAATGCAAAGTGCTCAACTGAGCGCACACATGATGACTCACTATTGACACTGCTATCGCAATGAAGTCTAGATAATGAAGATCAGGAGCGAAAATAATAGGAACTGACATTTCTGGAGTCTGCTGTGCGTGCTAATCTTTTCAAAAACTTCTGAGTGCAAGGTTTTATAGACTAAAAGAGTGACCATTTGTTAAAAAAAAAAAAAGGCAAAAAAAAACCAGCAAAAAAACCCAAACAAACCATAAGGGAACCGAACACTGGAAAATACCTCATGAATTAAACGCAAGCAGCCTGGCCTCAGGAAGCACATGTGCCTTCCCACCCCTGTTCCTCATCTAGAGCTGAAGTGCAGCTTTGTGGGATCTCAGAGAAGGATATGAGCTACCTCCTACCCTTATAAGACTGGCTCTGGGCAGAACAACAGCAGCAGAGATGCAAGGTAGAGATAGTTGCAGAATAGATTTCCACGGATTTTTTAACTGTTCCTGGATTCCTAGAAATTCTAGATATGCGGAGTTCCTGTCTGCTCTCATGCATGTCCTGGACTCCCATTTCAGCATATTATAACACACACTAGCTTGGAATATAGCAAAATCAGTCACATACATGGAGTATCGGCACAGTGAATATTTGGTTTCTGTTTTATGCTGGTGAAATTCAGCATTTTTAGATTTGAGGCTACATCACACTGTGCAGAAACAAAACATTTATGAGAATGATTCAAACACACAAAACTGTGTGTTCACACATAGCAAATGATCACTGTCGATGCAAATCAGACCTGAAATTTAAAGGAAAACATAAGTCCTCAAGAGACCCTAGTGGTTGTAAATGCTTTCTCAGCAGTCATCTTTATAAAGGGAAAGTTACGCGCAGTCCTTCCCTTGTATAATCTATCTACATACCTACCTACATAGCAAAAACCTAATAGAACCTATTTCTGCAATTAAAATATTGCAGTGTGTCAGTTATCTGAGAGGATCATGCTTGCTTTTTATCTGGGGTCACTTATAGATGCAAATTAATAATCAATACTCCATATGATGACAGATAACACTTGTTGTAATGGCTGCACTGTGCATTAAAAACAAGCCAAAAGACAAGACATCTATTATGCCATGGTTGAAATAGATATACTGATGTTTGCAGTACTATCAACGCTGTTCATTTAAAAGTATATTTTTCAAAGAGAAAGTGGGAAAAAAAAAACATTTCTAGGTAAAGGTTAGCTATGAACTCCTTCATAGACTTGTGTACTGCTGTTGCACAGTCTACAAGGCAGAAAAAACGGTTTAGTAAGATGCCAGAATGATATTACTTGTCAACTTTTGGTGTTAAAACTGTCTTCTGAGTACGCGTTGTTTTCAAAGGGGTCCTTTTAGGATCCTTTGTGCTTTCAGGTTGTGCACTATTTTGATGCACTTCGCAATAACCTCATTGTGTCACAGTGTGCCAGGAGTTCTCCTATGAGATTCCCCTATGAAGAAACAAAACTAAAACAAAATGTATTTAGCCACGTAGATTCCAGAGTAATTGATTTGAGAAGCCACTAAGAGGCTTGCTTTTTCATCAGGCACCAAACTCCCATTTTGCTGAATCCAGCCCCAAATGACATCTCAAGTAGGCAATCCAGCACAAGGCGCTTTTGAAAAGAGAGGCCTATATAGAAATGTAGAAGTAGAAATAACCACTAACACTGTGGGTTTAGTTGTTGCTTTAGAAGAGTTTTAACAACATTTACTGCGTTATTGCTAAAACAAATACTTTGGAAAAAAAATAAGTTCTGGGGATGGCTGACAGCTTGCATGGACATGAAACTGCTACACAATTCTCTTTCCAGAGTTAAAAAAGAGTGAATGATTTCAAATAGAAGGAAGTTAGAGGTATTGTCTGGCACTTTTTGAAGTTCTGTTGCCAGAGCCAAACTTTCTAAGATGGACAATATGCCACAGACATGTAATGTAACTGTAGACGTAACGTGCGGAGACACTGGCATATTTCTTGGGGGGAAAAAAGTGCTTGACTTTGTTGACTCTTTGGCCACAGCTGCTGATGAAGCAAAGACAGCCTTCCTAGTACTGCGATTGGGGAAAACTTTGCAGTTCTTGCTTGTTGTGGTGGTTGTTCAAGTTCCCTGCAATGGAATTTCTCTGCTGTCTCTGCCATCCATTTCTCACAGAATGGACGTGGTTCTGCCCAAGGTGTTTAACCTTGTCCTGCACTTACAAATCACACTCATAGACACTGCAAGGCAAATATCCTGCTCAGATGACATCCCCCTCTTTTTCCCCCCTCTTCAGAGATTCCTCTTGCCTTTCTCGAGCATTTGACAAACACAATGCTCAAATACACGCATATGTCTTTAACTATATAGCAGCTAAAATTTATGGCACGCATCAATAGGTGCCACTGGACTTATGCCACAGCAAGTATGACCTTACCCATCAGATTGCGCATATACCAGGAATTGTTCAACATGAAAATCAACAAAAACTGTAAATCCTCATACTAAATCTAAAGTAAATAACTTATAGGGCCAATTTGAATTATATTTTGGTCATCAACATCAATTAATGTACAAAATTATGACCATCATAACCAGTATATCTAGTTGTCTTCAAGTTTCAAAATATCCTGCTCCTAAGACACCAGCCCTCTTACAATCCTGAGTGTTCTGAGACTCTTTTTCCTATATCTCTGTTTTGTATCTTCTCTTTCTTAAAATTTTGGTTTGTGACTGCACACCTCCAGCACCCACTGATGAGTCCCTGCTAGTTACTTCCAAACCCCTTGATCTCTGCGCATTTAAAAAATGTTTTACATTTAACATCCCATTATAATCCACTCAGTAAAGTTCCAGCTAATTCCCAAATTACTTTTTCTGGATTGCTTATAAGTGTGTTAAGGAGTACTTACACCTGAAAGGAGAGAAGAATGTGCTGATAGAAGCTCTTATCCAAAATCCCAGGGATGTCAGTTGTCTTTTCATTGCTAATTATAAAGATTAGAAAAACACATTTCTCCATGTGTCTTGATCTGGAGAATATCTGAATGCCACAAACACGGCAGCGGGTTCAGGAAATGGGAATCCCTGAAATATTGAAAAAATAAAATAAAATTTTTATGCCAATACATTTTAACTAAAGTATTTTTATGCCAGAAGTGTGTTACCAGCAATGCTTTTTTCATCCCACAGGAGATTTTTATTTATGAAAAGAAAATCAATAACTATTGTGCAAGAAAATAAATTCCATTTTCAGCTTGGAAACAATTTCCTTTTCTGCACTTCTCAAACCATATTTTGCTTCTCAGTCACCTTCGGAGAATCATTTCCAAAAATAAACTTTTACATTCCTGATGTTAAAGCACGAACATATTTTAAGTGTAATGAACCAGTATGGTGTGCCTTAACATGATCTTTACTGGTTTGCCTCAGCTATTGTCAGCTATTTTTGCAGAGGTTGAGTCACCATATAAAATGCAAATGCTGTTTTATTTCACATCAGTCACGATTCACCCCGAAATTTGTAAGATTTTAGCAAGCTTCTATTTTATGCATTAGGTACTTAGGCTATTTGCTTCAATAATACAGCATGACTTTATCACTTAATTCAAAGTGATTAAAACCCTCTATGAAGTAAGAAAATATTAACAGTTCCCATTTTATTTATGGGAGCTGTGTCAGAGAGATCTCACTCCAAGAGATATTTAGGAGAGATGCGAGTGTTTCACCAGGAGGAAATGCGCAGCAGTGGGGCACGTGACTTCCAACATAATCAAATGCAAACAAAGCACTGGGACTTTTGAAAGCCTACCTGATGCAGCTCAGGATGTTTAGGTAATTTTGCACATTTTCACATATAGCCTAAAAAGACGGACTATGCCTACACTGCTGAGTCACATCTCAGCATGGAGTAATTTGCTCTGCTTCTCAGCAGGCCAAATCAGGCTCCAATATTGTGCTGCTGTAATTCTACTATGCCCTGCATCTAAACAGCGTTACTTCAAAGCCAGCCTGGCAATACCTACACCGTACTCAAAGCGTACCAGCATATCTGAACAGTAAAATTGGTCCAGTTCTTGTGTTAGCACTGAACGAGCATTTGCCATTTGAATGATTTTTGACTAAAAATATAATTTCCACTGAATCAACAGTTTTTCAGAAAATAATCAATTTCAACATAAAGAAAATTTTCTTTTGGAAAATCAAATTACATAATTTCACCTGAAGCTATATGGTAGTGGCTTGTTGTTGAACTGAACCAATATGCTTAATTCAAGATCAGCAAGTGCAACAAACATAAACCTACATGAACATGTAATACGCTACTACGGACAACTGAATTTGCACACTAAAGTAACTTAAAAGACTAATTTTACTTTTGTTTTTAAAAAATTAAATTTTGCTTGAATGGTAAATAGTGCCATTTCCAAATCTATTTTTTTTAAAATTGTGTTCTATCGGGGAAAAAAAATCATTCATTTTCAATCTTTTAAAAAAATTTGGGCTGAAAATAAACTTTAAATGTTGACATTTCTACCAGAAAAGAAATTTTAAATTCTGGTAAACTCTGGCAGATTTAGACCAGCCCCTTTTTGAATAGGAACTTAGGAGTCCAATCCTACTGAATGTAGCTGAGATAACCTCCTGGAGGCCTGTGCCACTTTTGAAAATGGGAAAAAGCTCCTATCCAACCTAGACGTTTTCTAAATGTTCACTGTTATTGTGCCCACTGTGTTACACATTAAAATCAGGGCAAATCCAACCAACAAAACCAGGTTTCTTGTCATAGATCTGTTCTGAAATTGGTAAGTCCACCTCTTTGCTCAGGACCATCCTCTCTTCAGGACTCCATGCAGCTGAGCTGCTGGGCATGATTTCAGTCATTCTTTTTACTGGAAGAAGCCGTTACATATAGTTTGACAACAGGGAAAGTGAATATATATTAATTTTCCATTTCAAAACCAGCATAATATTTGTTTTTTATTACACCAATTCCTCAGAAGATAGTAGCCCTGTTACTAGTTTGACCTTGATACAAATGGTACGAGCCACAGCAGCTTCCAAATAGAAGATTTACTACAAATTAGGATCTGAATGGAAGGAATCAAATGGCAGGCAGAGAGGATTATGAGTCTGTGGCTATATTCTGACATATATTGGATTATTAGGATTTGCATTCATTAGGAAAGTTAGACTGGCATTTGCAGGAGTGTGATACATCGTGCAGTTCATGAATGTTCTATAGTTAATACGAGAGGGGTAATTATAAGCTGACGTTTTCTGATGAACAGGTGTAGGTTTTGCACACTTTGACATTGCTTGGAGTTTGTTATGCCAAGCATGGCTCTGATCCTCCACAGAGCCTCTGCACCCAGATGAAACTGGTGTGTTTTAAGTGACGTAGAAGGCTGTCTGCACTGCAGTTTGTTGAAACTAGCCCCTGTGGCAACTAAAAGCTTTCCTAAAATATATTGAGGGTTAAATCCGAATTTCAGCTAAAATACTGTGCAAAGTACAATTCATATTAAGGTGTATGGATTGCACTGCAGTAATGACAGGCAAGGCTGTAAGCTGGAGATGCGATCTGCAGTCTGTTACAATTAGTTAAGTCAGTGAGCCAATAAATAAGAATCTATAAGAGAAAAGAAGCGTCCTATTCTTTATCTACTAATTCATTTTCTAAATATTTGGATAGACCATGGAAGCTACTTAAATGGCCCCTAGACCTTGCTATAGGCATCTTTAAGCTTGACTTGCACACAACAGAATTCAACATTGTCTTAGGAACTCAAATACATCAGCCTTCAAATTAAGCTCTGACGACAGTGATTTATAGCCTTGAACATCCTCTCAAGCCCACTGTGAGTTACATGGCAGGCAGGTAGACTTAGAGTTCCTCAAAGAAACCTGAACTGCTTCCTCAGGAATAGCTCTGCTGTGCATCCTGCCACAACGCTGGAGCTGGACCAACTGTGACGGTGTTGAAACAACCAACACATAATAGCACAATGTAGGGGGGAAAGCAAGGAAGGGGAAAGTGGAGAGCTGAAGCCAAGTTCTGGGGTAGGCTAAACACAGAGGATTAGACTGCTAAATGCATTTTCATGACAAGTGAATAATGAGCTCTTATTGGTGAGATGCTGCTTGTTAGACTTCAATATTTAAAAGGATTTATGAAGGCTTATTACTAGGGACTGCTTTAACAGAGTCCACATGGGCCTGCACTCCATCAGCCCACCTCCCATGGTTGACTTTTTTCCTTCTTTTCTTTCAAAGTAAGTAGAAAAATAAAGTAATAGAACCCTCTATTTGCTTTCCAGAGCTGAAGGAGTAATTAACTCTGGGAGCAAGAGGCAAGAAGGAAGAGACCTCAGGCTTAAGCTATTTGATTGCAGAGAGAAGCAAAACTATTATCAGCATTAATGCAGAGAGACCAAAAGCCTCAATATGAAGGTATTAAAAATGCACACAATATTGATCGACAGGTTTACCATAATTATGTAGAAGCTGATTCAGCCGACTGCGCTTTCAGACTTCCTGTGTGATGTATCTCCCAGCTCATGAAATATAGTCTGATGCTATGAATACTGACTGACAGCTTCATTTTAGTAATTTGCCATGGCAGACTGTCATTTTATTAGAGTTCAGTAGAAGACACATTGAAATTAATGGGGGAGACTCTCTTGCTTTCAGCAGGCCCTGGATAAACTAATAGGTTTTATTTCTGATAAGATGGTGGGAGACCCTCTTAAAACCACAGTAGCTTCAAAATTTTCAGAAAATGAAAATGAGTGGGAGTTGTGCATGTGAGTACTATTTGTGCTTTTGAACACTCCTCTGCTTTATAATTACACAACACACTTGTCAGGATGGAAAGTCATAAGAATGCAAGATGCTTCACCTCTGCTCTGATACATGTCCCCTCAGATCAGTTTGCTCTCTCTTATTCCATTCACGTTCCTTTTCTAGTCTCCTTTCTCAATCAACCATTTTTCTCCAGTCCCTCCTCCCATCTTAATCTTTCTATCAAACTATTTGCTACTGTTTTCATCAGTGGATCCAGGAGCTATTGCCCTGCTAAGCAAGATAATGTTTACCTCTATCATTCCCAGTTCCTAGACTCTTCTTCCCAGGCTGTTCAGCTCTTCTGATGTGGCACTGTCTAATCTGATTTTGAGTCAGCATCAGAAATTGAATCACCAAAAGCAAAGGAGAGACAGTCTCTTACCAATGTGTTTTCCATCCATATGTCAGCCTAGAACACCTCAAGTAAGTTATTATAGGGAAGAGACTTGGGGTTCCATAGTCCTGGGCAGTAATCTGCAGGGATGGTGCATCTTTCACTCTGTTTACCTGTAAGAGCCATGAAGGGCTGGAGCTGACTGCCAGGAACCTGAGTGAGCCAAAGGGGCTCTCCAACCTCTCCCCCTTCCCTGGGGTTTGGCTGGCTTGTGCTCCAAGCCAGCTTGCATGTAGCGCACCTGTATAAGCTTGGGTCTGACTGCTGTGTGAAGAGCTGTGCGGGAAAGCTGTGAGCAGCTTTCATGTCAGAGGTCTCTCTGGCTTTGCTTGGGAGCTGCATTTAAGCCATGTACCTTGCCAGTCTCAGCCGTGGCTTGCTGATTGAACATCCCAGCTTGACCTTGGCCTTGCCTCATCACCTCTGGACTGTGACAGACCCTGGTTGCCATCACCAGACCTGCTCTGCTTGTCCTGCTTGGGCACTGTGGAATGGCACCCTTGTGGGTGAGGACCCCTATCTGGCACTCTTTGCAAAGGATCACTGGAGGGAACAGTGGAAGTTTAGGGATTATTAATTAGACCAGGAGAGGATGAAGATCCATTAAATATTGCCCATATGTGAGTGTTAATTTAGCAGCTACTAGTTATTTTTCTCTGCTGGGATGGTAGATGGAAAACAAGCTTAGAAAATAAAAGGCAGAAAAAATTAAGAGAGGAATAACAGTATGAAGCTTATCAGGAGAAAAAGTTAATTACACTTTAAAGCCCTTAGTCACCTAAGCTTATATTTATAATAGAAATAGAAACAGTCTAAATTATCTCTGCAATTTTTTTAAACTGTGATTACAGTTCTCTTTGCTACTTTCCTCTCATTATCTTTACTCTAACTGGAGAAATATAAAGTACTCATAATTTCTGGATATTATTTTGTCACTTTTTTTTGAATTGGTTGTGTGTGTGTTCTAGTGAACACACATCCAGAGGTGTGTGAAGCCACGTGAAATGTGGAGCCAGTTGACTGCGCTGGCTGTTCAGTGCTAATCAAACGTGCTCCCACCACAGTCTCAGGCTACAGTATATTGGAAACGTATCCTACGATCACACCTTCACCAAGACATCATTGTAGACTCCTTCATAGTAGTGGCTGTTAAGGTGCAATGGCAGAAAAAAAAAGAACTTTGCAAAAATGGCACAAAACAGAATCATCTCTATATCTTGGACCACTAAAATAAAAAGTTATGTGCTATTAATATCTATTCATGCAATGAAATACATCAGGATTTTTCTACTGAATTCAGTGACAGCAAGAATATGCCCATAGCATACAAAGTTGGCAACAGCTGTAAACAAGTGTAATCTGTTCTCTAGGGCTGCATTTGTATATGCCAGAAATAACAAGACGTAGTCTTTCTTTTAAAAATGCTGTGTTCATTAACAAAGAATACTTAGTGTAAAGAAACAACTGACCTTTTCTAAGATGAATAAAATTTAAATTCCTAAGCAAGGAAAGGTCTTTGTCTTTAAAAGTGGTCATTTGTTTTCTGAGTTTCTAGTCTGCATGTTCTGTGTAAGACACCACGGGTTGCAAAGTTGCTGATTTCATAACTACATGTATTTCAAATATTTTGATTCTTCACTTTGAAATGATTACATTGTTAAATAATAGGCAGAGAATGGTAAAAAGATTTTACAAGCCATAAAAAACCCACATTTCTATTCAAAAGAAAGTTTCAGATATTAAATTATGTATTTACTTATTTTTTAAATAGGTGAGGAAAGTCAAAGACATTTTATTGTAGGTTTACTGCTCAAATTTGTGTGGGTTTGCAGGCATTTCTAACAAAAATGCTAAGACTAAAGAAACCATTAAATGCTAGAGCTAAGAGTATGATTCTGTCATCTCTACCCATGGTAAAAGTCTTTGGGTTGCTTTCAGCATGTCAATGTTTAAGAACAGCAAGGTTTAAACAATCAAATAAAAATAAGGTATGACATGGCAAGGAGCTTCAGTTTAAGATGGCTATCTGTAGAAACCAAATGGTCAGGCATGCTGAGAGTTCACTTGCAGACAGTCAGATTTCATGAGTACACGCACACTGGACTATAGCTAGACCTATGCAAAGCCCTAAAATCTTGAGACACCGTAGGTCTGATTTATTCAATGTCTTGACGTTGTCTCTTGATCTTTTGCAATGCTACATGCAAACTCATTGGATTTTTCTTGCAATAGTCATAGGCAAGGCAAGATGAAATTTCTCTCTAGCTATGAATACATTCTAATTGGTTTACTAGAACTCCTCACTAGAGGAAATGACTTCTGTCTTTGCACACTATCAAATTTCTTGAGAACATTGATTCGTAAGCAGAACTTCTAGCTGAAATGAATGGCACAAACCTTGGTGTGAACCCTGATTTTTAATATTCAACTTGTTTTCCACCTGTTCTCATTACATTCCTTTCTCCCCCTCTCAGCCACACTGCTCCTATTAAGTATCCCATCATTGCAACAGTCCTTTTTAAGTGCAAAAAATAAATACATATAAAATGAATAAATGCTGAAGTATGTCTGTGTAAGAGCAGATCATCACAGGACCTAAATAAACACTATTAGCAAAGCTGCATTTCCACTGGAAACTGCTCAGCTTCCACATTCACCAGATCAGCCAGGGGAGTCCACCTAAATCCAAAGCTCAAGCTAAATCAGTCACCTCTTCATGAGCAGAGAGGAGCTGCAGAACAGGACGTATGCCCACATGGAAGTGGGAGATTGCAGCTATTTTGAATAATTCTCCGGAGAGCACTTTCCTTGACAAAAAAGAGGGGGAAACCAGTCATAGGTCCTAAGCAGAGCTGCAGAGGGGACAAGAAATAATGTCTCCCTGATGCTTCAGGTGATTACCACAGAGTGCTCCCTGCACAGAGAGGACAGCTTCTGCCACCACAGCCCTGCAGCAGTGAGTGTCACACCAGGCGCAGGCTTGGCAGCACCATAAAAGCACCGAACTAACGGCACAAGGAGAGCACTCCCACCACCTGCATGCATGGAGGTCTGAGCCAAAACATATGCCTTCACAGTACAATGGACTTTACTTCATTGGCACAAATGCTCTTTTTTGTTCGTGGCTATAGGTGCCACTGAACCTCCCTGAGGAAATAAAGGGAGGTCGCAGCATCATATCTCTATCTGGCTCAATCATCTAGTCTAAGAGTTGCTGGACCTCAAAAAGCTAATACAGATTTGGTGATTCTGTATGACATCCTCGGAAATGGATATTTCCAGGGCAATGAATAGAAGCCATTGCATGTGTGCACTGAGTGAAACCAAAGCCCCCTCTGCTGCAGGCTGCTGCAAGGATTTTGCATGAAATATTAAAAAGAAGCCTTCGTGCCTGGAGCCCTTACTGGGTCACCTCGGCCTTTAGCTATCCTGCCAGCTCAGTCCTCTCCTTCGGGTGTAATTAAATAAGGGCAAAATGGTATGAACCTGCTAACGGTTTCACATTGCCCAGAAGGAAATCACTGAATTACCCTGGGATGCTTGCTCTGATTAGGAATAGCACTTGCTTGATTGAGGTACTTCATTTGGCAGTGAGACTAACAGTATATAAGCACTGGAACTGAACAGCATTAAAGGGAAACCACCTCAGAATAAGCTCTTGCAAAGATTAGTGAAGGTTAAAAGGATCACAGGCTATATACACCCACGTCCTTTCTGAAAGACCTACAGAGAGAGTCTGATTTCAAGCTGGCTGGTGTTTTTAGGTGAGCTGAGTGCAGTTTAGTTACCTGGAGGTACACAAACATAGCTGCGATCAGGGGCCTGGCTCTCAGGGATAGAAATTAACAGTTTGTTCCATCAACGCAGTTTGACATATGCTGCGAAACTACTTTCTGAGTCAAACTCTAACTATTTAAAGGTTAGCAGAAAAATCCCTCTTTGGGCAAGATTACTCCACCTCTACCTGTTGTAGGATTTCTTATATTGTCTTCTGAGGCACGTGGTGCAGAACCCCCTTGGGGAGAGGATAAGATGAGCATAGTCCAACTTACGTTCTGAGTTTGTAGTCTGGTGCCAGCAAAGCCAGAACTCATATCTGCTGAGAAGAGACAATTTTTTAAAAATCCCATGAAAAGTAAGTGAAAGGGTTTTGACAGCCCTTTTTTTCAACTGTAATTATCTTCAAAGTAATTATCTCTGGAGAAATATAGCTCTGCTCTTCCATTGCATTAAACCAACTGTGTTTTTCCTTTTCAGAAGCAGGCTAAGACTAAATCTTGATTGTAAAGAACATATTGTGAAAGTGAGGGGAAAAAATGTGTAATTACAAAAAAGCTGCTTAGATTTTTGCTAAAATAGAGAAAAAAAGGAAAGACTGAGGAACAGCAATAGCTATGTTTTGGTGGTGTTTTCTCTTTAACAGAAAGGTTTCTTTGGATTAAGTTAGTGGCCCTGAAATGGAAAGAATGAACAGTACAGCAGGATGCCACCCCAGCATGACGAACATCACAGACGTGATAATGTGGAACTGCACAAGGAAAAGACTAGGATTTATTTTTCAGTGGCCACATTCACACTGTGCTATGCCCTGTCTTCACACACAGGGCAGAGCACAGCTCAGAAGGCAGGTTTAGATCCCATTTCCGGGCTAAAGAGCACCAAGCTTTTAATAAGAAAGATAAAACCTTTCCAGATACCATAGTCTGTAAGCCCTACCACAACATCCCCAAGTTGAATGGACCAACTGCTGCTCCACAATGAGGACATGAAAGACAAATTAAAGCTCAGGTTGGTTTACATACTCCAGGTCAATTTCTGTCTCCCCTCTCCTGCTTCAAATTACAAGCAACTCAGCTAGTTGGTTCAGGGGGTTCACTTAACCAGGAAAAAGTCTGGCTGCTTCCACCTATACGCTTACCTTCTAAAATTAAAGGGGGAGGCAGAAAGGAACAAATCTAGAAAGCTCGGGCACATGAAATTCTTTTGCTTTATCAAAACACTTAAAGCCCCATGTGCCCAGAAACTGGACAACACCCTTGCTGCGATCCGCCTACACCATTTATCACCCATGCCTCTGGCCAAATATCAGCCCTCCCTTAAGACCCTCTGGTGTGTAAAGGCTCGTGAGAAAGTTTTTCTACCACCAGCAAGAATGTATCAGCTGGAGATGTCATGAGAGGCCCATTTAGAAAATGCAAACACCATACCATCAAATGGAAATATATGAAATAAATCCTTTCTATTGAACCTGGTGTAAATCATGGAAGGGTTTGAGTCCACTAGGCTTTGGTTTTAAAATCTTCAACCTACATGTTCATGCTGGTTGGTCACTATTTCATGCATCCAGTCTGAATGTGACCGCATACAGTGACACTCAAACCAGGTAACCAACCTCCAGCAACAGATACCTATCCCTTGAGCTACAGCACTACCACCAAAGATGGTCATAACAGGGGGTCAGTATTTTCTATACGTTAGTGTATAACACTGTCAGCTTGCCAGAAATAATTTCAATGACTGGCAGCTCCGTCGAGGAACTAAGATCACCTATGGCTGAGGTACCGTGAGGGATGCTGAAAAACAGTGGTCCATCAAGACATGCTGCTGGAATGTGTTTCTGAGGACAGCCAATGTTTTCTTCACAGGAAATCTATCAAGAACTCAGAGACTCTAGTATTTTTCTGAACCACATAAAAGCAAACTTCTCATCAACTTTGAGCCACAAAAAACACTAAGGCTTGATATACAGTGGGAAAAGATTCTGCTTTGTGTGCAGATGAAAGAAGACCTATATCCTCAGCTTAGATCATGAAAGCTAGTAATCACATCACATCTAATCTCTGCAGCTTAGTCACACATGGGATCTCCATCCTTCTCACACCAAGCTTCACTGCCTTCTTTCTGTTCCAAATCTCTGTGGAAATCACTATCAGGCACTGACCCCCTGAAGTTGCTGTTTATCCTTATACCTGCACGTGAGTTCTGCTTTTAGACTCTCCAGCATAATGACCGTATGTGCTTCTTTAGCATGAGCACCTGCTCTCCAGAGCCCTGCACCCTTGCAGTGCTGTTACACCAGTACTGCTACTTGTACCCAATCCCCAGCCAGCTGGTTCCCTCCTCACATTCAACAATTCAGCTGTCCCTCCTCTTGTCAGTCACAAGTGGTTTTTTAGGCTGTTAATGGTGGAATTTGGTAATGAAGTGCATGCTATTTGACTCTGAACAGGCAATTAGACTTCCTCATTTAGTTTTTAGGGCTTTAACTGCCTGACTTGACACTAATGTGACTTAACCAGCATTCCACCCTGCTATGCCGCTACCATTAATGCCAGTGCAATGTGCACAATAATTATGATATATTATATCACTGGCAGCTCATCTCCATATCATTCACAGGGTTGGGGTTTTTTTTCCAAAATTGGTCTGATGGTAGGATCACACATTCCCGAATTAACACTTTCTTTCTGTGGTTACTAATGAGTCTGTTGATACCACTTCTTCAGGCTGCCTCTATTATAATAGAGTCTTGTGGGTATATCTAACTCCAACTGTCCACTTTAATTAAGAGACAGATGTCATTGACTTTCTTTCATTTAACACTTAACAGACACGTAGTCCCCTGGATAGTAAGTGAGAAAGGGAAATGCTTCATCTTTTGTTTCTTTCTTCATTGTACATGGCAGAACTCTGGGAAATAGCTTGGGTAAGGGACTGGGAAGTGAGACTGATACCTGAAATAGCAGCTTCTGGGAGAAAATCAGCCTTGGAATTTTACACAGAAAAATGGCGCTAAGGCAGAACACAGTGAATTTATGGAGGGAACAGGAGCAAAAATGATTTATGGAGAAGATTTAAACAAATCACAGGAGAAAACAACTTTCCCATTTAACAAGACTTGTCAGGTTCACCTATGGCTCTTTCTGCAGCTTCACCAGAAATTAGAAACAGTTGTGCTCATTTCATATTTTGAGGACAATTGATCTGATCCAAAACCTAACAAAGAAGGGGATCTCATTGAGCTTTGTCAAACTTTCACTAACACTGGATCATGGAAGTGAAGATTTTCTATACAGCCTAATCTATGCTGGTTGTAAAACAGCACAAGAAAAGGCAGAACACAAAATGGATATGCAATGTCTGCTAGAGAGATCTTTTCCGTAAACCACCATAGTGTCTTTGGTCTTGAAAGCAATGTTTAAGCTAATCCTTCAGGAGGCTAAAAAGATGGAAATCAATAGTATTTGACTGTTTTGTTTTAACACTGAAAAAGCTGTTCAGGACATAGCATTCATACAAAGCACCTGTAGTATTCCTTTTAAAGCTCCTGTCTCTTTTGATTATTTTTGTTTCCAAAAGGGGAACATTTATACAAGAATAAAATATACACTTCAGAAAAGCAGATTCATTACTCTGTGTTAGCAAATTTCATATGGTATTATACAACATTATTATAGGCATAAAGTTTTATTTCATAAATGTAAAATAATACCTTCAAATTCCAAAGTCTGTATTAAATATTAAAGCTGAAAAATAGAAAAAAAATAAAAAAAATATTTATTTTGTATTTTTTTGCTTTTTGAAATGGAAAAGCTCAACCTTTAAACAGAGAATGACAGTTTAAAATTGTGACTGATTTTGAGCTCAGTTTTAAGTTACCATAAGGGATTAACAGAGGGGTTAAAGTCAGACATGTTGCTACTTTGAAATTCAATAGCTAAGCCTTCAACAACATCTGCTGCTCAGGTTTGGGCTGCTTTCTGTATTTCCTCTGTGGCTCTTACAATGATTTTCAGCATCTCGCCTGCCCGTGTCTTGCTCAAACTCATAGGGACTCACAGGTCATTTCTCATGGCCCCACATCTCCTGTTGTCAGACATATTTTTGCAAAGCAGAATGATTTGTAAAAGTGTACTTATACTTTGATGTAAATAACCATTTTATGTAAGATGCAAGGGAAAATAAACCCATGCTGATCACATGCCCAATTCATCAGAGATGTAAATGATACCTATGTATCTTTGAATACTTACAATTTGATTTCAAGTGGCTTGGAATGGAAGCCAGGAAAAAAGACTTTCAAATAAGGGGCCCAGTGGAAGGTTAAGACAATACATTTACAAAACTGGTGTCCTCTGTTTCTTCCTCTCCCCAGGATAACAGACCTGAGACTCTACCTCTTTGGCTGTGCATAATAAAAGCCTTCAAGCTGGAGAAAGTGGTTTAGGATGGAAGACGTGATAGTATGGGGAAAATCATTAACAACAGGAAGTATCGAGAACATGAAAAGCTGCTTACTCAAGCAAAGCAAATGAGAAGAGAGGGACATCAGTGCTCTATAAAACCAAGAAGAAAGTGTAATACCATCTAAACTGCACTATCACTCATTCCTGTTGCAAACCAAAAAGCTTATTCTTTCATAAAATCTTTTCTAATGGATAAATCCCTTAAAACTACAATGCAGGAAGGCAACTTACTAGTCTTCTATAAAGAGACAGATAATCCAGGTTTCAGTGTTTACACCATCTCCAGTTTTAATGTAGGACTATTGTACTGTTCCATGTCAAAGGTTAATGTCTTCAGCAAGAGAAACATTGGCAAGGGCAAAAACAAGTTTCTACTGTTGCTGCTTTGAAATAAAAGCTCATTTTAATAATGACAAGTGAAAGACTTTCACACTTGGACTTAAGATACTGACACATTATTCTTGAAGTGGACATGTTAATATCTTGTTTGTTTAGTTTTCTTTAAACACTGTGATGCGATGTATTTCCTGCAGTCTGGGTTCTCAGTATGAGTTGTGCTTATTAAACCACTGCCCTATTAGAAGAACACAGCACTTAAGTATTGTTTCTGGACACATACACCTTGACTGTCCCCCATTATTTACCTTGCGTAGCCAGCACAATAAAACACCTGGTCTTGTATTCAGTAAAGCATGTTCTTCTTTCTGTGATTTTTATTTTTTTTAACTTGATTATTTATCTAAGTGAATTGCGGCTATTCATCCACAGCAGTCTAAAAAGTCATGTTTTATAGCAAGCATTTGGCCAGATTAGAGCTTTACCGGGGAAATGCATGATTAGCTATTCCCTTACCAGCTGAACACACAGTAGTACTTACTATATACTTACTATATACTACAAGCCATCAATTAAATACACCTAACTGTGCTATTTTTTTAAGAGTTCATGAATACTGCTGTAGTGTTCTCCTCCAGAGATCCAAAATGAGACAGCACCTTGTCCCACTAAGGTACTTCACAATGGTTATCAACCAAAACACTGGTCAGCTGAGCAGGGATCTCCACATCATGATCACATCTTCCTTTGCAATGGCTGCACAACCTAAGCCATGCTACAGCTGTGGCACCATCATATTTTAGAGTAAAGATACTTTTGTTTGCAAAAGTGTTCAAGAGTAAAATTGCTCTTTTAGTGATAGTGTAGTAACTAGCAAATATATTTATTCCCCAGAGAAGGGAGTTATTAAATCAAGAAGTCTTGATCCTCTCTACCCTGCCCTGGCAATAGAAATATTTTTAAATATGCAAGATAGCTGCAATTTGCATGAAGAATAGAGAATACAGATGAAAGACTGTGGGCAGCTTTTAAAGAATTCACACTGAAAGCACCTCTAAGAGGTAAAAATCTACAACAAAAGTTTGTTTGGGGATGTTCTGGATACAAATCAAGGCTACAAGACAGCATTCAGAAAGGTGCTGATTTATAGGACAGCTAAATACCTCATCTCTGCCAAAACTGCGTCCTGTTAAATAGTATTTACTGTCTGCAAATAGGCCAAAGCATTCAGAGGGAGACATAAAAAACAAGTTAATGGAGGCACCTCATAGTTGGCAAAAACTGGTTGGACTCAAGTTGCTACAGAAATTTTAGGAAATGAAAAGATTCTAAATCTCAAAAAATTTATTTGTCAAAAATATATGTAGGTCTGGACAACCACCGAGCTGTCCCCAGAGGAGGCAAAAATGGCCTCCTCCCCAGACGAGTCTACATCCATGGCTGTAGACCTGTTCTAGCCACAAATCTCCTCAGGCCCATCATATACAAACTCACTAGAGGAAAAGTATTGTCTATAGCTGCCATTTAAGGACAATCTTTGCTGGAGCTGAGCATGCACAGTACTTCCTTCAGCCAGCTTTAGACAGGGAAGGGCGATTTGAAAAAGGAAAAGTGTCCTTCAAAGCTCCAGGTGCAATCTGATTCTATAAAATGGGTCAGTGTTGCCACCTACTACAAGCAATGGCCTCTCTCTCACAAAAGCACTAGAAGAAAGTGGGTGAAGGAAACGGCAAAGAAGGTGTCAGCTGAATGGCTGGAGGGGTCTGTCCTCTCCTTTCCTGCTCCAGAAGGAATGGGCACAGATAGAACAGGGTGGGTTATAGGAGCATCCATCCTCTGCTGCAGCTGTCACTATATCTTTGCTGTCATATACTTAAAAACCCCATAGTAAGCTTATAATTTTGGAGATCATTATCTTGATTTCTATGGAACCCTGCTAATTACACAGGCTTTACCGTAAGGGAAAGAGCTAGTTCCTTTGGGGGTAAAAAAGTAAAATGAATCAGGCCATTAAAAAAAAAATTAATAGACTTTTCCGTGTATATTAATCTGCAACAATAGGAGCCAGCTACGGTTACTGATACAGTATGTCCTACTCAAGAATATAACTAATGAGCCCAAATGATGCAAGCCTACATGGCAGAGAAAAAAGACTCCAGAGAACAGAAACTTTCTTCTGACAGTACAACAAACTTCAGGTAAACTGAGACATATCCTCTTGGATGTCAGGGGGGAAAAAAAGGGAAAGTTCAGGATTTAGTCAAAATTAGAAAGAGATTCTGCAGACTCAGTTCTGCCTCTTTGAACGATAGTTCATGTGGGGAGATACACTGCCTAGACCAAGGCTCCCCCAGGGCACCCGCTCCAGTCCTCTGGGCTGTTGCATGACAAGTGTGTTACATGAACACATCTATCATCTTCCACTTGGAAGCCCTGGCGGCTCTTCTCACTTTCTTTGAAAACTTAGGGCATACTGGGGGCTGCCACCTACATCAGCATCCCTACACCTCATCCCTGGTGGTCTTGCCAAAGAAGCTGAAGCATGTTGCCCCACGTCTGTGGCCTCCGCACCTTCATCTCCCAAAGACCAGTTCTTTGAAAAAGCGTTTTCAGGCACACGTGCTGGCTCGCATCACGGCGCATGCTGAGGAACAAGGTTTAGATTCATCGATTCTTTGCTGATAAAAGCAAACAGGCTCGAGTCAATCTCAAATGACTGAGCCCAGATGCTGTCTTCCAAAAGCATTTCCCAGGCAGCAGTTGAAAGAACACGGCTTTCCCCTGCCCCTGTGCTAAGAGGGTATGTCCTCACCCCTGGGAAAGTTTGCTGCTTTCTCTAGAGAGTGCTAAGCCTTCCAGGCATGACTTTTATCCCCATCCCAAAGCTACCTCTGAAGATCAATGTTTTTGCTGTCAGACTGTACCAAATGGCAGAGATTTTTAAATTTTCTTTTTTTCAGCCATCCTGAATTCCCTGTTGGCTTTATTTCCCCTCTTCCCTTACCCCTGACAGAAAAAAAAAAGACAAAACCCGCAAAACATTCTCCAAATAATCACAGCCCTTCAAGTCCATGCTAGAGTTGCTTCAGCAGACCAGCTGGCCCTTTGGTTACACACTTGGAGGAAACTACTCCTGGTGAAGGGAAGAAAAAGCTTCACTTTCATAAAGAATCTAATTTTAAGGGGCAGATCATCACATTTAGACTTAAGACAGTAAGTGACAGGGGCTATAAACTGGAAAATAAAAGATCTTGTGGCCTGAGCTCCTGTAGGCAGGATAAATCCCTCAAATTACACAAGATCTTGGTTAAACTCATTATTTGCTGTTCAGAAGTCTTCCAGCATTTTTCATTCTTTGCTAAATTTACCACACAAAATCCCTTCCCGAAGATCAAAGTCTTTTGGGATACAGAAGCTGAAAGACTTAAAAGTGCTGTGATCCAAAGGGACTCTGTGATGAAAACAGGCTTCAGTAATAGAACCTCTTAATTGTTACCACAGCTCAGCACGATACCCTATCTCAATGTCATCAACAACAAAAAATTTCTCAACAGGAAATACTGATTTGGGGGATCTACCCATTGTCCCATATGCATTCGTAAGTGCTGCTGAGAGAAGCAGCCCTGTTCAAAGGTCCCTCAGAGTAATTAATTTTCAAAATACCATGATTTTTTTAATAGAGATTCTTTTGTAGTACGTCTCACCTCCATGACCAGAGAGCCACAACCACATTTGTCCATATATATTTACCTTCATGGCAATACTTCACATCTTAAACAGTAAGGCTTATTTTCCAGTGGAGGTCCAGTTCAAAAATCAATTAAATCAATTGGAAACAATGGAGGAGTTAATGTATTTTTTTTTTATTTTCCCGGTTGTTCTAGAAACATTCAAGGAATACAGTATCAGCTGAGGAGAGAGCGCAGCAATCAACAATATAAAAATCAGCCTGTCAGTCTAAGATACTTCTCCATCGATGACTTCCATAGTACCCAGACAATATGTTCAATACTAAACTCAAAATACTAATTCACTTAGGCATTCGCTAGTTGTGCTGTTGCTATTTTTAACAGATATTTTAATTATCTAAATTTTGCAGGACTCTCTACATTTCTGTGTGTATTTCAAACAGGAGAGACAGAACTATACAGAACAAAAGTTCTGACTTCATTACAAAAAGGGGCAAATTTCAAGGTGACTCATTTATTTCTCTCAGGAAAAAATTAAGTTTATTTGCTACAGACCTACCAAATATTTGCTTCCAAATCATCCTGCAAAGCTACTCCCTACAAGTCCTCCTCCCTTTCCACATCACCTCAAACAGCTCCCCAGGAGCCTGCACACATTTGCTGATCTGAGACTAACTGTCAATAGCATTGCACTGAGTTCATAAGAAGTGGCACTGTGGCCATTCTTCCTTCCCTGGGATGCAAAGCTGGGCCTATCTTGACATGTCTTACTTTCCGAGGACCCTGACAACCCAGAGAGCCAACCCAGGGGTTATCTTGCTCATACACACTGAAGTTTGCTGGAAAGAAGAGGCCAAAACCATTGCAGCAAAGTGCATAGAGTCAGCCCCAGACTTGCTTTCCTTCAGCCATTAACTTCCTGCCTAAGCCAACAGAAGCTTCCTGGAAACCTCCCTGCCGTTTTCACTTGCACCAGCAATTCTTCTGTGCTAAAGTTACACACGTAAAATCCCTTCATTCTTTACACAGGTAAAATCCTTTCATTCTTACCAGCATTACTCCTGAATTGCACCAGTAAGATGGTCCAGAAGAACTGCTATGTTGTACAAGCCAACTCTTCATCAAAATGCAATAAACATTTCATATAAAAAGCTAAAACCCCAGAAGCAATCACAAAATAACCTATCAGAAAATTCTCTTTTCCATAAGGATGAATAAGAACCGGCTTGCACAGACCAGTACCACTGTATAAAGACTGAAGACAAACTCCTCAGTGAGAGTCTAATGACTGAGACACAAAGACTAAATTCTCCCTGGCCAAGCTGTGTTTAACGCAGGATAAAGAGCTGGGAAAAAAACAGAGTTCTCCATGACCTTGATTTTATAGCTGATCAGCTTAGACCCTCTGCATTGTTCTCAGCTGCTTTTGACCAAGAAGAGTCTGTGGGGCGAAGAGGTTAAGCAGCTCATGACAAATGGGCACAGGGAAAACCCACCCACTTGCTGATGAAGTAGTTACAAACTGCACAGACAAATTCAGTCCCGTGTTCCGCCACAGATTTCTTGAGACCAGGGGTGCAGAAAAGTCAAGATTTTAGTTTGTATAAAACTAAATCTAATTTGGTGATATTTTCCATCCCTCAGGTCTCTAATGCTATTGCATTCACTTGGCCAGGCAGAAAATTACTTTTCATAAATAAGGTCCTTGTTTTTTGGAAGAGGTTTATCACTGCTAGCTATACAGCTCTTCAGTTTATCCACACAAGTGTTTGACTTCACTTCCTTTACTAAGATGATTATCATCTTTGTCAATAATCTCACCCAGCTGATTCTGTGCCAGCAGGACACTTTGCATAGTCCACGCATAGGATGAAACTCATGTTATGGTTAAACCTGTGAGACACATACCTTAACAATATGAACGAAAAATGCTGTCTTCAGCTATGTTTTGATCCTGCTTTTGTTAAAAACAGTGGCATTTATGCCAAGATGTTGAAGACAACACTGTAGCATAGAAAAGCAGGGTCTGAGGGACTTAAGTCTCCCAAAACATCCTTCTGCCTTTACACAGGATCAACTATAGCCATGCAATTGCTGACCTGCTCTAAAAGACACCCACTGACTGAAATTGTAGATATATTGAGGCACATTTTCAGCTAATGCGAAGAAGTTGTTTGACAACAATTGACATCAGGCAAAGTATCAGGTCTGATAGTTCTTCCAGACTCCAGGCTTGCTCATTTGGAAACTCATATAGGTGAAGCTACAAGTTTACAGTAACCACCTGTGTCAGAGTAATGGGAATCAAGATGGACTACATGTTTGCTGTAGATGCATCGAAGGTGTATTGGAAGGATGCAAGGAGTGTCTATTCAATATCCACAGCACTGCATTCTTTGCTTTTCTGGTGAAACACAATGAAAATCACCATTGTCTCAGGGGTTGCAAGGGAAGAAGTCTAACTTGGCTTTTTCTTTTTCTCTTTTTTTTTTGTTAAAAATGGTATCCTTTTCTGATGGGAATACTAGCAGATGATATTCCCCATGCCCGTGACTCATTCAGGTGCATATACAGAAATATCTTTGTGTCAAACTAGGCTAATTATGACACTATTCCCTAGTTATGAATTATAGCAAAAATTCAATTAAAACTCATCCCTTCTTCATGATACTTTTAAATAACTACATTACCCCAATAAGTGCCTGGGTTCAATGAGAGACAGGTGGGAATTACAAAGTGAATTCTCCCCACATTGCAGTGGGAGGAGGATACCTAACCTTTCTGTGCTTTTGAAAAATCTACTCTTCCATTTCTAAAATGTAATCTCTAGAAAAAGTGCCACATAGCAGTTTCTTGATGCCAGCAGGAAAACAGGTAAGCATTTTACGAACACAGTTAAGGACACAAATAATGCAGCACTGTTGGACCCTAAGCTAGCTACCAGGGCCTGCACTTTCAATGAGCTGCACGCCCTTTCAGAAGGAAGCTTCCACCCAGGAGACCCAGCATGGTGTTTTACAGCACTGTGTACTGGAGATACAGTACCAAAGTTCTTGGTTTTGAACCATCACTGATACTTGTTAAATTCTACAACAGAGGTGAAATTTTTGTTGTTTCTATTAAACTAGTTTATCATGAAGTTTATCATGAACCACTTCAGTCCAGTAAGATCTGATTCCAAAGACAGTATGGAGAAGGAACATAGCTGAGATTTGGTAACTGAATCTTGGTAATGATGTACCAGTTACAATAGCATTTTGGGCACACAAACACTCATGATGCTTCAGTAACATCAATACGCGCTTATGATAGCATTTTTCTCTCACAGCTCTGAAAGCACTGTCAAGAGGAATTATTATCCCAATTTTGGTTTTGGGGAAGCAGGGGACTGAGTACTGAGGACCAATGTTTCCAAACTGGCTATTGATTTCTGTAGTGCTCCTGTGTTTCCTGTGTTCAAGAGTCCAGCTGGAGCTAAGAGACCTCATCTTACAAAAGCACCAATTACACACAAGTCCCATTGAACCATTGGGAGCTGCAGGTTATCACAATTTCTAAAAAATTAATTAAGGACAACAAAATTAATTTGTTGCGATAATATGGACATGCAAAAATAAGGGATTACTTTGGAAAAACCATGGCCCACCTCTCATCCAAGGTCATATAGTACATCTATTGCACTGGAGGGAACTGAGTACAGATCTCCTAATAGTGCATAAAGTAGAACTATATAGGAGAACTATATGGAAACTGCACTAGTGATTCCTCTGTGGGCTTTGCAGTATCATGTCTCTAGTGCATAATTTGAATGACACTGATGAAGCATCATCATTTCATAATCATCCATACCACTGTAGACTCTGAAGTATACCAGAGATATTTATGAGACCAGTTAGGAAATACACATGGGCTCCTTGTCTGTGTCATGAAAAAAAATCAAAGTAACCACATACTGACTTTTTTTTTAATGGCTTCTTTGAAGCATGAAAAACATAAGAGGAGGGACAAATTCTTAAACTAGGCTGAAAACAGAGACAGCAACATAATTTACATCTACAGGTATAATTGTCTGGTAACTAGCAAAAAATCTCAAATCCAAACATCCAATAACCGCAGGTCTTCCCCTTACTGATATGTAAAATATACGTATTTCCTGATGAGTCTGCTCCAAGTATAATTGTTCCTACATAAGCATTGCTTCTGTGAAATAAGATTTGCCAATCAGACTGCTGATGAAAATCAAAACAAACACTTATTAATTTTTTAAGTTCCTGAACCTGGCATTTTCAGACAAATATCATGGAAATTCTGAATGAACAAAAATTAATACTAAAGGTCAGACACAATAAAGAAACACTTCGAAAATGCTTCTGGAATATGCATTTGTAAGAGAAATTGTCCATTTTACAAAGGAGGAAAGCAGATAATACATACATACTATGCCTGTATCAGGAATAGTGTGGTGAGCAGGACTCTGGAAGTGATCATCCCCCTGTACTCG
>SAYO01028584.1:113860-126529 GCA_004023745.1 Recurvirostra avosetta
CTTTGTTGTTGTTCTATTCACAGTAGCTGGGGAAAAATCTAGTGCCAGTGCATCAGAAAATATTTTGTGCTCTGGAATCTCTGACTGTTACTGCTGTTTAGCAATCACATCGTGCCAAAGGGGTCTCATTGTGGCAGGCTGTCATGCTTAAACACCTGATGGCTGGAAGAGCATCCTGTCCAGGGTCCTTCATCCTTATAGGTGCACTTCGCCACTGGCTGGACAAGGTGGACCCACACTCACCTGTCAAGATTGAAGTGGAGTCCTTCAAACTCCTACAGATTGACATCTTTATCAGAAAGCCCCTGGTGCTGGATGTGGCCCTAAGCTGTACCTTTGTAACAAGGTTTTGTAGTCCATATGGATACGTATGTTAATATGACCCTGGTGGATGTGCTCCTGACCTTGGTGAGGGCAGGAGGTGGCCCTGCGCAGAGGTGGAGACAGCCAGAGGAGTGCCGGCCCATCTGCAGCCCAGAGCAGGCAAAACTGCTACCGTCCACCTCCCCAGGCTGGTGTGTGAACACGGCTGTGTTTAGCTGCTGGCTGCTCTGCTAATTGATTATGTGGATACACAAAAGTGCTAAGCTATAAACAGCGATTAAAACTATGCTGACAGACTGTCAAAATCAATCTCAGTTTTGGATATGACGAGACATGCTACTTTTTTTCTCATTATGAGGATTAGAGCTTATTATTACAGTTACCTGGTGCTTCTGATTGTCAAATTCTGTTTTCAGTCACTTTGTAGCTTTTCGTGAAGTGTGAGCCCCTGAGTTGAGCACTTCCTCACCGGATCTCCAGGTCAATCTGATATTGCTGGGAAACTTCAGCCAAAACACCTTGGCCATTTTTGAGCACAAATCCTGTGCACATAAATCCTGGTGCACACCATCCCCTGGGGCTCCCCACGCTGGCTGCATCCATTGGGGTGGCTCGGTGGGGCCACTTGCCCTGGGACTCGCACCAGCCTGTCCTGGTGTCTCTGCCACTGAACGAAGCATGCACTGTCCCCATGGAGCCCTGCGCTGTGCTCCAGCTTGGGGATGGTTGTTTTATGCTTCTCTGATCTGGGGTGTGGTGTGAACAGGGGGACTGTCTTTGAGTCTGCTCTCCACTAAGGATCACAGTTTTGGCTTGTTTCTTGTAAAATGAAAATTATTACCTCCCACACCTTCTTACACCTGTCCATCTCCCCAGGCTGCCATGAAAATTAACATGTTGTTTCTGAAGCACTTGTGTACTGTAGTGGCATGGGAGAAAAACAGGCAGAAATTAATTAGTCTGTCTTCAGAGCAGGGTTTTGAGGATTATAGAAAATAAGCCTGTTAAACACTAAGGAGAAAGCAGAATGCTCTGTACTGGGTCCTCACTCACCCTGGGTACTTAATGACATGTTTTCACTGGAAAAAAAATGGTATGATCAAGTTAATTAAAGGCTATGCCAGAATGCATATGTACAAGGGGGGTAATTGAAGGATGCTGAATGTCTGCCAATTTGACATTACCTAACTAGCTTGATTTTTCAACCATAGCAATATTCTCATATTTATTTATTTTTGGGATGCAATATGAAAGAAAAATATTTTAGCAAAATAGCATACTGAGCAGAGTAAATTACACCGGTAGTGTTTCTTGTTACTCTGTGCCTGATGGAGACAATGAAAAAGGATAGTAAACAAAGCAGAGAAGCAATCGTGTGCATATCATACACAAAAAGGTACTGTAACAGCAGTTATCTGTCTGCCATAGTAATGAAGTCAAGCGTTTGGAATAATATGATTTCACAGCAAGAGATGATGGCAGAGATCTGCTGAGCTGAATCTATATTAGGTGGTTGCGACTTATCCACGTGAAACTACAGAAGAGGTTAAATCTTAATTTTATTAAATGGTGAGTCACAGCAGACAGGGTCACCTTATGGCTTTTCTAAATTCCTGGCTTTCCTTGTCTCCAGCTTGTTATTTATTAGACCTCTGCACAGCTATGTGGACTCCATGCAGTACTGGGCTCACAAATTCATGGTGCTTGCCCTGTTCCCCAGGCTCCTGCCCTAACTCTTGTACTGTGCTGTCAACTGCCATATTTGAAGACATCACTCTCTTTAATCTCTCTGGTTTCTCTGTATATACCTCTGGTAGAAAAAAAAGACAGTTCTGCCCTCATTTTGCATTTGGGAAGCCCTGGTACAAGAATGTGTTGCTTGCTCAGAAAAATGTGATTGGATTTGTATTCCCAGATCTCCAGTTATCTTAGATCTTAGCTCCTAATCTGATCTCTGTGACTTTGTTTCCCTCTTTCCTTGGACTGGCACCCTAAATGACTCATTTCTCCACTCCTCCCTTGAATTCCCCGGTGCTGTTTTCAGACTTCCCTTTCTGAACTAGGTCAAAAGTTTTGGCCTTTTACAGGTATTTTCCACTCAGAATTACTTCTGCTGGGACACCTCTGAGGAAAGAGAAAAATCTGATTAAAAATAGGAAAACCAAACCACACACAATGTAATTAACCCTGGACCTGTTGGAAGGTCAGCTGATTTTTAAGATGATTTGTAACCATTAAATTGGGCAAGGGCAGATATGCATCATTACTTGATCTTATCTTCATTGCCCTGGTCACCTTTGATCTCCATTTGTCCTTCTCCCGTTTGTTTATCCTCTTTCATGCCTTGCTTCAAAGTAGACTGTAAAGCCTTTGGGGCAAAGACCAGTGGTGTGGTGGTAAACGAGAAGGACAGACTGACGCCTTCATCTGCTGGCCCAGTCTTGACTGTGGGAAATGGGTGAATGCTGCACTGACGATAGTAAGGATGGGTAAATCCATCCTTTGAGTGGGGAAATTTACCCACGGCCACGCCATGGGCAGATACAGAGTTTGCCTGAGCAGCTTATCTGGATAGCTTGGCGGCCAGGGGAGCAGCTGCTTGGGGCACCTGTGCACCATCCAGGAGCCAGCATGGGCAGCACTGTGACCTGTTATTGACCAGAAGCCTCAGCCAATGGACATGAAAGAATCTGCTAATAGAAAACAAACAAAAAAAAATATCATAGAAACATCAGATGTCTGTAGCTTTAGCTTTTGTATTGTTTTCACTCCAAGGGGATATTCACAAAGAGTTTCAATTCTCTGAGGAGGCATTGATCTTCAAGGCACTCTCAAATACATTGGTGTTGTCAGTTTTTACACAGACAAAAAGAATAGTATGAGGCAAAGCCAGAGATACGACAGCCAATAGGGAAATATCAGAAGATTACCCTAGAAATGTACATCGATCTTTGTAATACTTTTAATTGTGTTTAATGCTTCAGGGAATAAAGTGTGTAAAGAAGCTGTTGTAATGCTAAATTAGGGAGGAAAAGTTGTGAGAGAGCCAGATCTTAAACACCTGGCACAATGCAAAAGCCCAAGCCAAAACAGAAATGCCGCTTACAATGCAAAATCAAACACCAGAGTGCCAATAGCTCTATTTTCCCTAAAGACTAACCTTTAGACTTTGTTACAGTGGTCAGCAGACCTTTTCTTGACCTTTTACTTTCCCCTTGCTTGATTTTTGTCTTCATCCCTTGCTGTAAGAAAGAAGAGCATGAGTACCTTAGTGCTTGATTTCTTAAAAGTATTAAAGATGAAATGTGCTAAACCCCTGAAAGAAAGTTGAAGCAGTGGCTACTGATCCATTTTAACGTGAGGCTTCTTCATTGGGGATGGCAATTCCTTGGGCACAGGTCTTTGCAGCTCTCTCCAGTTACTCCTGATGGCTTATGTTTGAGAAAATCTCATCCCTCATTAGTGATACCTTTATTACTAACTCTCTCACCGTAAGTAGATATGAAAGACTGGTCTGGGGTTTTGTAATCAGAGGGGACGTGTAGGTGAAGTCATTAGCAATAAACCTGCCCTAGTCAACAGGGTCGCCGGAAAACTGGTGAATCAAAAGTGAAGACTGTTGTGAGAGGTCTGGCTGAGTTTGGCTTTTGTCCACCACGACTGAACATTTTCATAAAGTAGAGACAGATTATTAAATTTTCAGATGGCACCAAGGTGGGAGTGCTGTGAGCACATCTCAGGAGGGATCTGAATTCTAAAGGATCTCAATGAATTAAACATTTGGGCTGAAAAAGGACGGTGTAACTCAATAAAGACAAGTCCAAAGCTCTGCTTTCTCAGAAGCATTGGGATGAATGGGCATAGGCAGGGAAGAGCTAAATGGGCAGGAGTTTGGCAGAAAGGGACCTGGGGGTGTAGTCACAAGGTGAACATGGGGCAACGTTATCCTCCAGTTGCAAGGAGTGCGGGGAAAGTGCTGTTAGGGTTAGCAGTACGAGCTGTAGGAGGATGTGCTGAGCCTGTGACTAGACAAGCCAGCTCAAGAGCTGTGTCAACAGCTGGGGTACTAATGGGAAAAAGTCCACAAAAGAGCAGTAATTGTCCTCAGGGATGCAGCAAATAACATCTGATGGTGAAAGATTGTGGGCTTTTCAGCCCTAAGAATGGCAGCCTGAAGAGGGAAGAGAGAAATGTTTCCATGCTGCAGCCTTGCTGAGGAGTAAAGGGATGGCAGTTTGCAAATAACAGTGAAGAAGTTTCTGGTTTGAAAATGGGAAACACTTTCTGATGGTAATGATGGTGAACTGTAGGAATAGGATGCCAGTTTTCAAGAACTATTGGGAGAAACATCTCCCAGTAATGACACTGGAGCAGCTGATTCTGCCTTGGGGCAGTGGTAAGAAGTTCATAGGTTTTCAAATCCTTTTGTGCTATATACTTCTGTGATTCTACAACACAAATATTCAAAGCTTTTTGCACTAAGCAAACTGAAAGAGAAGATAACCTTGCTTCAAATTTCTCCTGCTTGGTACACTCAGCATCAGGTGGTATGGCTTTGCTTTTCACAGCAATAGGTGTCTTGGCTCATTCTCAGGAATGGTGGTGTGAAATGAAAGACAAAATAAGAAGTTTGCATTTTGGGGAGGAGTTTCTTCTGCAGTTAATTGTGGCTGTAGTCTGACATGGGATGAATGTTTGGAATCTCACCACTTCTAATGTGGCTTTATCATGAGCTCTGAATGTCACTGCTCCCCGTTGGCTCCCATTTTTGTGTGTCTGTTGGCCAATGTGATATCAGACTTCAGAGTATGTAACCTGGCTAAACAAAGGTGACTATCAAATGCATCTTCTTGGGAACTTGGTTCAAGCTACAGCTTGGTTTGGCAATTAAATTTCTGTAAGTCTATTTTGTGGTAACATATGAACTGTGACTCGTACAGGGGAAACAAAAAGCTAAGAATAGTATTAGTAGGAATGTGGCTTTGGTGGTTTTTCTTAGTAAAGAGACAGATGAGCAAGATGTAGCCTGTAAAAGGGAAGAAAAGGCGGGTGGGTATAGGGGAGAGAGAGAATGACTTTTGAAAATTCCAGGTGGCATCTAGTGGTTTGGGCATGTGGAAAGGTAGACTGGATTTTCTAGCTCTTAATCACCAAAGGCAACTTTGTACTTTAGCTGAAGCAGGTCTTACCTTCTCAGATAATATTTTTTTTGAGCTGCTTCTCTTATATATGTACTATAATTAAATTTTAAATGGTTATCTAAGGCTAAGTCAAATGCGTAAATAAGCATCTGAAGTATTATTCTTCCAGCCTTAGTGCACTTCCTCTGGAGTTTCATGTCAAAGAGTTTCAGACATTTTTTGTGGGACATGGAAACATCCAGCTGGAAAAAGAAATTTCAACCATTTCCATTAAAATTGAAGAGTTCTATGAAATCAGGTAGATTTTCCTGGAATTTCACAAAGAAGGGAGACTGGTAGAATAGTTTAACATTTTTCTGGTGAGATACTTGAATTATTTTTAAAAATTCCAACAAGCTTCTCACCCTGCCCCCAGCTGAACACTGAATATTGCAGTAAAATAAATATAAATCAGCATATTAGTGGGGTGCTTTTATTTTTTTGGTTCCAGAATGTTTGGATGACTAGAAAGCAAGTGTTGCTGCAGAACCTGCCTTGTTCAAGAAGGGGTAAATTGAGGGGTGTGCTCCAGCCTGATGGGGGAGAGACAGGTCTTGCACAGCTCTACTTGGAAGCTTCCTCACTTTGTTGCTTTTCCCCATCAAGAAGATTAAAGGGAAGAACCGAAGTTGTCCTAGCAAGCCGTATTTTGAACCACATAGTTAGGAAACTAAGCCTAACAGCGAGAAGCTTCCCAAAGCCTCCATGAACCAGCTCCATCCAAAGTACGAGATTCCACCTCCAGCTTTTCTCTTTTCCTCTGGCACAGCCCTGGGACATCCCCAATGCCTGCAATTACTCATTGAAAGTGGTCAGTGGAGGACTGCAACACAGATCCCCAAAATACTTCATCAGACACAGCATGGACCTCCATTCTCACGTCTCTGTTCCTGATGTAGTAGAGTCTGCGCGATGCCTTTTCTCTGCCGTGTGCAGAGCTAAATGCAGAAGAGCTGTGTGCAGTTTCTGCTGTGGATCTTGCTCAGCATGTTGCCATGCTCTGCTCAAAGAGCACTTCCCCAGAGGAGTGACAGGATTAGTGTGGGCTGCCAAACCTGAAAAAAACAGTCACGTAACAGACCAGGATTAGTTGACAGTTGTGGCATGTCATTTCCACTTCTTCGTCATCTTTACCAACTGAACTGTTCATTTGCAACCACAAACTCCTCCCAAGAAGAATTACACCAAAGCTGATAAAAAAAAGCACCATTCAGTTGATTCACCGGTTACACAGATCCCCATCAGAGAGGGGGCTGTGTGGAGCTGATGCAGTTACCGTTTCATCACATCGTGCATTTGAAGTGAATGCATCTAAATCCTTCTTTAGTTGGGGACTGCAGCTTCCATTTGCTGGTGAATGATTGCTGAAGACATTAAATAAGACAAAGCAGGTCCCCTGTTTGCCTCCAAGCACTGATGCTGAATTTAGGATGTACCTTCATGTAATGTCTACTACCTTCCACTAAGCTTGCAGTCCTGCCAATCAAGCAACTGCAGTGGTCTGCCCAATTATTTCTTCATAAGCCTGTGCTGTTTGTTGCCTGCATCTGTGTTACTGGCTGAAAGTTTAGTGCTGTTAATATCTTCCCGTTTGTTTCACTCCAGACAAAGCAGAAATCTCCAGAGGTCTTCATGTGTCAATGTGCACATCCTGGGGTGCTTCCAGGCTCCCTGAGCAGGGCTGGGCATGGTAAGGCCAGGTTATTCCCCAGGGGAAGGAAAAAGGAGGCTGTACAGTAGGTCTGAAGATGGCAGCCTTGATATATAGGAATGCAAGAGGAAGAGCTAGTTGACTGCCAGCTGGAGCGGTAGGTTCCCTTTGCAGCAGCACTTCCACCCTGGTGTCCCAGGTGTTCAAACACGGGAACTCAGACCCACACACCCTGTGGTGTGGACCAGAACCCTCTGGCTGACTTACCACTGCAGGCAAGAGGCAGGGCTGCTCTGTGCGGCAGCTAGAGCCGGCCGACAGTTTATTGTTTGTTTTAGGGAAATCTTTTTCTTGAAAGAAAAAAAAAAGTGAGGAAAGTCTCTCTCTTTCTCACCCAAAGAATACCTGTTTGAAGCTCTTCAGCTTCATAGAGCCTAAGCAGGATGATGGCAGTATCTCTCCTGCTGTGTGCCCTATAATCTTGGCACTATGCAAGGCACCCTGAAACCTGGATCCCTCTACAGTAGCAGCTGCACCAAAGTTTCTTGTCTGCACATTGGAGTTTCCTTGCAAAGACTGGAGCTTGGTATGCTTGTGTCTCACTGGGCTCACTCGAGGTGTGGGAGATCTGGATTTCAGACCCTTTTCTGAATGAGGCAGAAACAAGACTTAAACCTCAGCCTGTTGCCTTTCTGGTAATTATTTTCAGCAAAGGTTCAGACTGCAGTATTCTGCCTTTTTCTCTTAGAAATGTTGTAGGTCTGGTTTTCATTCTGATATGGGATGAAAATGTTCGACGTTTTAATGGAATAGGATTTCTACCTGACTGCCCAAGGGAGGTCGTTCATGGCGTGGCTTTGTAGGTTAGCTTCATGGTGAGAGAGAGCTCAGGGCCCAGAGAGCTCCATGCCGGTAACTAACATTTCAGATAAAGAGAAATCCTCCTCCACGCCTGTTACATTCCTGTCATCTCTCCTTTGCAAGTAGAGGTGATGTGGTCGGGGAAGGGTGTTGATGCCTAACAAGGCAGGGTAACTTGCTGTAGCTTCTTATTCCTAAAATGCACTCTTTTATTTTTATTTTTTTTTCTTTTTCCTTGGTTTCATATCCTCCCTTCTCTGCATCTCCTAAAGACCTGAGCCTCTGTTTGGCAAACCCAGAAGGTGGGAAGAGGAAAGCATGCACTGCCCTTTTTGGAAGGGACCCATGTGGCTTGCAGTTAAAGACTACCTCTTCCGAGACGTCGAAGAGGATGGAGTTATCAGATAATGATAAAAACAAATGGGGTCATAGTTGACGTTGGCTTACATAAAAAACATTATCAAGTGATCAAGTCATAATTCATGTATGGAAATATGTAAGTAAAACTTCATCAGTGCTCCCTTTCTTGATTTCTCTTCACTTTTTCCCACTGTTTGATAAAGCTGATTAGTAACACAAATTTGATATAGTCCCTTCTTGTTGTCTTATATATTTGTTAAGGCTCATGTGATGAGAAAGCTACATCTTGGTTAGAAGTGATAGCCATTATGAAAGTACTAATGGGAACAATAGGAACAGTGGGAAAGGAATATGAAAGGCCTGAGTAATGAAAGCTTGGATTGAACTGTGTTTCAGCTGCCAAGTAGGGAAAAAAAAAAGAAAAGAAAAGAAAAAAAATAACAGGTTTGGATGTCCTTTTTTTTTTCCAGTGAAATGTAATAAAAAGGAAAATTTTACCTTGGAGCTACCAAATGTGTTAGTTTTGTCTCAAATGAAATACTCTATTTTTTATACTCTGGAAACACTGAAACAGTTTGTTTAAAAATTCTCTCCCACCTTTTTTTGGTTAACACTATTTGACTTGAATTATGAACAGTTCAATTTTGGTCATCCCTGAAGCTGCATATTCTGTTGCAGCTCTATTCATAACCACCCCTCATACCCATTAGCTCTGTTTCTGTGGTCTCTGAAACAAAAAAGTCTAGAAAAAAATAGCAATGGGACTGCCTATGGCAAGAGTGGTTGCAATTATTTACAATGCTGTTGAGGTTCCATTGTAGAAATGATATAGAGATACGGATTTTTCTTGGAGCCAGATGAGGCCTTGGTATTGCTGTCTTCCTGCTTCACTGTCCCAGGGCGGATTTGTGGTCCTTGCTCCTTGGCAATGGCTCAGGTACTTCTACAGCAAGCTTTCTGGCTGCTCCAGCTGCTTTTAGAGAGAAAATGCTCTGTGTATAAGATGTTAGTCAGGAATTGGGGTAAAACAGCAGGATTCCCTCTATGCTTCAGTAAAGATGCTCCAATATAATTCAACGTGGAAAAATGTAACAGTACAGAGGACTGGGTTAAACAATAGCAAAACGAGCCATGCTTTAAATGGAAACAGTCCCCATGACACTGCAAGGAAAAGGGTCTGGCAGACATAGTGTATATAAACTTAAACCATCAGCCGATGCCTGGCATCAATTAGAAAAGCGCACGGGACACTGGGCTGCTCTGTGGGTCTGATGCTACGTCCTGCCCCTCCTGCGATGCAGCACCCAGCACCACGCAGGGCAGGGCAGGGCATGCTTCGCCTGAACTACATGTGCTGTGCTCTTTTGCAGCTGGTTTGTAGCACTGGGTTAGGTTACTAGAGGAGAATAGCAATCTGTGGTACGGTGGGTAACAAGAAAACCTGCTTTCAAAGGCCTGCATTTTCTATACTTTTCTTCCTAGTGTTGATGCACATTGTAGGTATTGGTGGCTAATGGTGAAGGGAACCCTCCTTTGCAACAATGCTTCCTCATCAAATCCTAGATCTGGCTGTTTCTTTCCAAACAGGAATGGACAGGGTTAAGCATGTCTGAAGCAAGAGGGTAAAACTGTGTGGCAAAACACAGAACTGCACTGGATGTGAAGAAAGCACTGAAACTAGAAGTCATATATGAGGTGTCTCCTCTGTGGCAGCCACTGAACTCAGGCTGTGACCATGGGTTGAGTCTGTGAGGAACTTGCGATAAATTTAATTGAGCTTAAGAGGGCAGAACAGCTGAAACCAAAGCTGGAGGGCAACTGAAGCTTGGTGCAGCTGCTTTTCCTCCCCAGTACACCTCTCAGCTCCGTCATCTTGGCTGGATGGAAAAACTCCCTTGTCATGCTGGGAGAAGCATATCCTTTCTGTCTTTGAGCTCTACAGCAAGACACATTTCTGCCCCACATGCATTTTGGCAACCAGCAAAAAACCCGCGTCCTATTTCTTAATCTCTCTCTGGGGCAATCGCTTAGTGTAGCAATGGCAAATTGCCAGGTATCAATGCCATGGTGTCAGTGCTCCGTTATCACAAAAACACTTTTTGCCTGTAAAATCCTGAAAATGAGCCTCAGCTAGCCAGAGCACTGACTGCTGAAGGCAAGGCTGCAGCAAAACCTGCACTCCAGTCTCCTCTTGATTTTTCATAAAGCAGAAGGATGGTTGCATCTGCAATAGCACTTCAGACGCTCACTCTTCTTCCTGAGCTGAGTCTGAGGCAGTTTTCTCCTCTGGAGGAGGATGTGACACTGAGCATTGCAGCTGATAACATCCTAGGAAAGATGAAGGATAAAAGATATACAGTGAGATCATTTCACGTCTTCTGATTTTCCAGGAAGGCCCCGTGACTTAAAGGCAGTTGGTGGTTCTATTTTCAATTCGGTTAGCACCAGTTACGTCATTTTTAGAAAAGGCAAACTGGCTTCTTGTGATCTGAACAGAGAAAGATGATTTTTAAGGTTCATATGTGAAAGAAAAAAAAAGTTAACTATAACTTCTACCTGAGATATTGAGCTTCGCAAGTGTGACTGAGCACTGGGAACTTCAGGCCACTCTGCAATGACATTACCTCACTTGTTTTGGAAGCCAGCCTTCCCTTTTCATCAGGTCCTGGGATTTCATTACAGCAGAAAACATATTGTGGAGACATGATGAGTAAAGATTATGACATGCAACTCAACGGTCCATCTTTCACTCAGTATAGCTTTCCCCCTCCTTTTCTGAGGATCTCTGATATGTAAAAAAACCCATATTCCTGCATTTCTTTGGAAGTTCAGATATTACTTCTGACTGTATCATGATTTTCTGATTTTGAGATGTTTCTCGCTACTGAAGAAGGACAGAAAACAGCATTCAGTACTGGATCTGGAGCTTCTCAATGCAATGACAAAAATTTCAGTTTCCATGTGTTCAATCCTACCACTTGCTGCCTCCTCCCTTCCTTCTCTAATTAGTTTCATCCCCTGATCTGAAGGATACGTACTTACACATTTCTACCAGACCGAGTGTTTTCAAACTTTGTCACATGCAGATCTCTTTCTCAGCAAACAGGGGTTCAAAATCAAGCACAAATTCTCTTTCCATACTCTTGTTTGCCTTGCACTGTGGGAGCAGGTCTGGGCTACCTTTTCATCATTTTTCTCTTCAGATAGGCTGCAAGAAAGAGAATGCAGAATGAGCAGGCAGGGCAGCTGCAGTGGCCTCCGCACAGCAGGACAGTACTAATGCACAGGGGTTTGTCATCTCTCCAATGGTTCATACGCTTTTCTTCATGTGCCAATGGACCTTTATCTCAACGGGAAGAAAGCATTTATTTCTCTCGGTGTACTTGAGACTGGCTATAGGGCTTTCATACTCTTTCAAAGAAGTTGCTCTGTAGAGATGTGACAAGTTTGGTCAACAGCTGGAAAGAACAATGTTGTCTCTTGCAAACCTCTTTTTTCCTTTTTCTTTTTTGCAGAATTCTAACACCCACAAAGGGCCTCATTGCTGTGCACTTTGCAGCAGCGACTCCTTATGGGCTCCCATCTCAGCCTTAACACATGTGAGGCACTGGCTTTTGCAGCCTCACCAAGCCAGGCAGCTTTGCTGATAAACATAACTTCTACCAGGGCTGCAAGCAAAGCTACATCCTCTCATGGCCATGTTGTTGAGAAATCCCTGAGAGCCTGAGAACCTGGGCGGCACTTGCTCCTCAGCTGCTGGCTTGGTTGGTGTTCCAGGCACACGGGTTCCCAGCCCCAGCCTGGCTGGCTGTGGGAGGGTCTGCCCTGCCCATTGCAGTGTGGCTGCTTCCAGCTGGCTTTTGGAGAGTCCCCAGCAGGGAGCTGGGTGCCCCCTTTCCCTGGCCAAACACTGCACTAGTCAACAGTCACCCTACTACTTAATATTTCAAATATGTGTGAATAATCTGCCACCACTGATGTTCCCAGAAAAATTTTTTTTGACGACACTAAGTTAGGCCGGAGTATTGATCCACTTGAGGGTAGGAAGGCTCTACAGAGGAATCTGTACAGGCTGAATTGATGGGCTGAGGCCAATGGTATGAAGTTCAACAAGGCCAAGAACCAGGTCCTGCACTTGGGTCACAACGACACCATGTAGAGCTACAGGCCTGGGGAAGAGTGGCTGGAAAGCTGACTGGCAGAAAAGAACCTGGGGCTGTTGCTTGACAGCTGGCTGAATATGAGCCAGCACTGTGCCCAGGTGGCCAAGAAGGCCAACAGCATCCTGGCCTG
>SAYO01028584.1:126895-146143 GCA_004023745.1 Recurvirostra avosetta
TTGCTATTTTTGTGTATCTGAATTTGGGGGGAATTTGTTATTCAACATGTGATTCAATATTCAGTTGCATATTCAGTATGCAAAACCTGTTAATCTAGTTTCTAGTGTACTTTGTTTGTAACCAAGAGACAGACAAGTGAGTAAGAGAGAGAAGGCACTGTAAAGCGTTAGAATAATTACTTATAAGGTCTGTTACAACAGTCTCTAGAGATGTTAGTTGTTGACACAGCAGCTACTTAAAAGCCATATTTAGATAAGGAACCAATACACAGCACAGTTGCAAACCACTGCTCAGAAACTAAACACACTGAACATCATTGGACAGAGCTGAACTTCTTGTTGGACTTACTGTTATTTCTTAAAGTATTCTAGAAGCAAAAAGGAAACCTCCCAAAAATTAGCCACATCTGATTTCAAAGTAATTTACACAGAGAAAATAATGTTTTTCTACATTTTAGATGTCAGATCAGTTAAAATTTCTAAGACAGGAATGGATTAAGACTCATGAGCTGGAAACTGTGCATGGCATAGCCTATAATACAACAGCCTGAAATTCAATAAAATAAGCACACGACTACAAATAACTTCAGAACTGGAAGAAAAGAAACACAAAATCACAACTTTAGCAGAGTACACCTCCAAGCACCATCCTCAGGCAGGTGTTAACCCAGTCACAGAGGCTGGAAATTTCCACATACAGCTTACACTAATGCTGCACAGTGTAAATGAAAACAGGATGAAGCAAAAAGCGCATAGATACCACTGAGTACATTATGGTATAGCAAGGAATTACAAGACATCCAATATGAAAAAGAGAAAAAAAAAATCATAGAATCATTTAGGTTGGAAAAGACCTTTAAGATCATTGACTCCAACAAGAGGTAAGTCTCTCAGTTTATTTAGCAACTAAAGTAACTATGCTAGCTATATACAATGCCGACATAGATAACTATAGCTTTATCACTGGTATTAGGGCTGATGCATCAGCAAGTTATGCATTTATGTATATTCAGGTATAGAAGGAATGAGCATGTACAATTCCCCACTTACGAGCTCTGGGACTTCAGTGCTATAAGCAGCCTCCTGTAGTACAATACTGTACAATAAAGTACTTCATTGTCTGGCAGTACCAGACCAAGACCTCTTCAAGCTTTGTATGACTTCATGAGTACCAGAAGAGTTAAAACTACGGGACCTGCTCGTTCTCTTAGGATGCAAGAGAGCCTCAAAACACGGTTCCCATGCCCGCTAGGAAATCCCATTCCCTGTGAGTATCAACACAGTCTGGCATTTTGCAATATATCTGTTTCCACTGAGATTTTCTCTGAAGTTTTTACATGCACACCATTCTCCACGGTTACAAGAGGATACCTTCGCCCTTCAATTAAACTGCACTTTGTGTTTATTTCCACCTCTGTTTCCTGCACTACTAGAAATTCAGGATGCTTTACAAGTCAGACATTCAGATGAACACACAGAGCTAGGACATAAGCTAAAACAAGCTTTTCTTTCAGTAGCAAGAAGCTCAGCAAGTGATGGATGAATGAGAGGTACTGATGAAATTTATGAAGTGTTTCCGTTTGAGTAAGAATGCTGAATAAAAGTAGGAGAGTTCTTTAAACACCTGAAGTTACAGGAAATTACTGCCAGAAAGCTTCTCAAAGACTTTTTAACCCCAGACAGTTTCCTTGGTCAGTTCCTGGATCACTTTTTTTTTTTTAATTGAAATAATTTGTAACTGACTCCATCTCAATGACCTTGAAACCAGATACAGCTGTATTTCAGCTCTGGCCATGTTTTCTTATGCCCACTATCAAGTTCAGTAGAATCATATATTCTTCTGTAAAGCTTCTTCCAACATACATTAGCAGGACAACATCAGCATTTAAGTCCAAAACTCAGAATTAAAAAAAAAATGTTCAAGCACTCTTGTATTATTACCTGTTTTATTTGAAAGGAAGAGCTCAGCTGACAAAGCAGGCTTTAAGGGTTCGTTTCCCAAATGCTTAAGAACACAGAAGGATTTCTTGGGTTGGTACTTGATGAAATTAATGACAACTCAGGTCATTTACACATTGTTTATAGCTTGGCCAGAATTACATAAATCCTGACAGAAGTACATTGTGCTGTGTGATTGAGAGACCTCCAGCAATCTTACCAGTCTTTCCTGATGAAATAACATTTGATTTAGATTCTCTAAGTCTTTGGGTTTTACTTCAGAAGTTTGTTTTCTGTTTTAATGTATGCCTCAGGTCCATCTAAATTATTTTTTTAAAAGAGTTTGGATTTTCAAAGAAAAAAAATCCACTTGAGAAATGAGATGAAAGGTGGGCAGGAAGTTACTAGGCTATATAGACATCCTCGAGTGAAAATAAAACAAATTCTTAAAAATACACAAAGGAGTGAAACAAGCTGCCCAATGCAGATTAAAAAGAGTTTAAAATAATTAAAAAAATACTAGAAAATAATAAAAGAGATAAGAAAAAAATTAACTGCAAAATCAGAGACTGAAAGGACTAAGTTTTCAGGAACAATTAAGTGCTTATGCTTTCAAAAATACTTCAAACAGAAGCTCTTTGGTAACTAATCTCCACTGATTTGAGACTGGATCCTCAGCATTTAAATAGAAAGTCTCAGGAAGGCAGAGTCCTTCAGCATAGATCCTTGCAGCACTGTAACCTTAAGCTTAATTTGCTTTGATTCTTGATAACAAGATATCAAACCATTTTGTAAAAAAAAAATAAGAAATTCTTTGTTATTAGCATTGTGTGAAGATCAACATGAGATCATCAAAATCAATGACAACTCTGAACACTGATTTCAGGGAGGGTTCCTCTGATACTTCTATTAGTAGAATTTAAATGTCAATCTACAGTAGAAGTAGCCTTACAAGTAGACGTTTCTTCACTTATGCAACCAGAGTATCATACGTTCAATTCCAGAATAGTCTTGCGTGCTGTTTTTGTAAGAAATGAAAGATACTGCACTTTGAAGTATCGCAGGGCATGTGTAATGTAAAGAGTCACTGGGCTCATTTCTATAGTCTTACTGACATGCTGACAGGATTGACAGTGACAGAGCTGAAACTTTTGGATAAGCAGCAATCTTTTTTTTTTTAAAAAAAAAGGATAAAAAAAATTTTCACAAAACCCCCTTTAAGAAAAAAGTTAGTATTATCAGCATACCAGGCTAGAGGAGAAGTACGTTCATATGTTAGGTATTACTTTTACTTTATTTCCATCATTTTTGCTTCTTTGAATCTTCTTTTCATATAAGCAGATTAAAGGCTTTGGACTTTGGCTTCTCCTGACCCAAATATACAATGCTTCAGAGAACATTTCATTGGGAGACACTAAAGAAAAGATAACTCTTTAAACATCAGAGATTCAGGTGACAATTTAAGATCTGATTCTTCTGATGTCTTGGGGAAAACAGCATACCTGGAAATACACTGAAATGCAATGTATTATTACTTGCCATGTATATTGTAGTCACATCTAGAAGATTCAGAAAACTAGCAAAGGGGAAAAAAAACAATCTTTAATTCAGAGATTCCACTCTAAAAAGAGACAAGAAGTAACAGTACGAGATGGCGGTAAATATGCTTGACTACAGTAGTGTCTGAGATGACCTCCTGTCACCCCTTCTACCCCCAGGCTCTCCTATGAACTTATGACACTAAGCTAATGCCCTTATGCACATTGTAACAGGAATTGAACAACTTGGCACAGCAAAGAATGTTTTCCCTCACTATACCAGAGTTCAAGAACACATCGTATTACTGAGAAATGCATTTCCACAGACAGTCAGGTACCCTCAGAGCACCAATACAGCTTGATAGCTTTGGGAGTGGAAGAGGACCAGAGGGAATCTCTAGTTCTTGTAATTAATTTAGCAGTATTAATCAATAGGCTGCCCTTCTTAACCAAAGGTTTTACATGTTTTTTGGGGAGCCAAGGTGATCTACAGGCTATTGCAGTCACTTTTTACAAAAACTGTACCTTGCATATCTTGTTTTCGGATACAACGGGAACTTCTCAAACAAGAAGTGTACATGGCTAACAGGCTGAGCCAAACCTAGGGCTCTACTTCAGCTGCTTCTGGGATGCAAAGCAGTCATAGATCCAATCTTTCAGGAAGGAGAAAAGTTCACTCACAGAAAAAATCAGAACTAGATGCGACACATCTAAATCATAGAATGGTTTGGGTTGGAAGGGACTTTGAAGATCATCGAGTTCCAACCCCCCTGCCATAGGCAGGGACACCTCCCACTAGACCACGTTGCTCAAAGCCCCATCCAGCCTGGCCTTAAACACCTCCAGGGATGGAGCTTCCACAGTTCTTTGGGCAAAAAAGCTTCAGTGATTCACAGCTACTGCATTAAGTACACCAAATATGAAGAGCTGGCACAAAATAGCACAGCACTTGCACCCTTCTTGCACTTAGGCTTCGACTCACACCTGCATCTAAACAATGTTCCCTGAACACACAAAACCCATTTCATTTAGAATCCACCCTCTAGGCAATGTAAACTCGATTGCTTTGCTGCTCATGCATTAGCACAGTATTTCTTCATGAAGTTTCACTTCCAAGACCAAATATTAGGTCAAGTTCAGTGAATTAAGTTAATTTCCATTCTTTAGAAGGAAAATACAACAGTAATGACATGGCAGTCACACTGCTCAGGATACCACATTTATAGTGTAGAGCCATACTAAGGATGAAGACTGTGAAATGGAGTGTGGGGAGGGGAGAGAATCAGCTATGCTAAGGTATTCTTTGTCAACAAAAGCACTGACCAAATTAGTCTGTTATTCTTTGGCTGCCTGAATTACACCATGGTTAGCAAACAACTAGAGGGACTGTGCATTGTTACAATGACTTATTTCGAGTATCAGTTACACATGAGTAGTATTTTACTCTATAGAAAGGAAGAGCTTACGGGTAAATAACTACTTGCCAGCCTCAGCAATGAATTGTGTTTAAAGAGGAAAAGTTCCTGCCTAAAGCTGAAGACTGAAGTCTGTATCAAATACAATCTTTGGTTTGGCCCTGAGACATTTAGGACCCTGGATAAAGGAGGAAATCTACCGAGACGTTTCACTCCCAAAGAAAGGATGTAAACTTTACCCTCCCTTTCGCCAAGTGTATGGAGGGGTTTTTAAAACACAGTGTTCTTTAGAAACACGCAAGTTGAACATTTCCATTTGCTCTGATATTACTGATTTAACATTTCTGTAACGCCACTCCTACTCATTCACTTTTGCAATCATTGCTGTCAAGACCTTGATTTTCTGCACATGAAGATATAGCTTCTGCTGTAAAAAGCTTTCTTCTGTTATCAGTAATCAGAGCTGCTTTGAATTCCTCCCCCCCATTTTGCTTACTTTTTTTGTGTTATCAAAAATAATTGAAAGTTACTAAAAGACGACAAACTGATTGACAGAGAATCTAAAAGAAAAAGAAAACAGAGGTGAGATTATTATGGAGAGAAAGAGTCTTGTGCAAAATGAAACTACATGCCCTTCTGCCAATTGCCTTGCTATGTGGTTATGGTAACATGAAAGAGACAGGCAGACTGTGAATCATAGCAAAGAGTGAAGAATAAGAAAACCCACTTCCTTTAAATTAAATTATTTTTCGTGGAAGGTGTTAAGGTTAATTGATGTCCAGGGTAATTTGTGAAACTGGTGAAAAGCAAAAGTTATGAGAAAGACAGTGATTGACAACATTCTTCTGACATATTACATATGTTTCAACTGATCTTGATGATAATATTCAACTATATGCTAGAAACTAAGAAAAACAAATCACACACTAGAAGCACCCCAGAAGCAGAACAGGTGTTACCTAAACAATCTTAAGCATTGGCAAGCATTCATGAGACTATTAGAGACATCTTTAATGCTAAAGAATAGACTATCTGAATACAGTAAATATTCAGAAATATAGAAAAAAAAAAAAACAAAAAAGAAGCTCCACTAAAGTAAGACAGGTCACAAGCTCCCTGGCTATGTACAACCTCTTGGGGCGGAGGGGGAATCCAAGGGAGAAAACATCCTGTAAAATTCCAGAAAATAATACATCAGCTACATCGAGAATCTTTTTTGAAGGAAATACATTCTATTAGTAGGTCAAAACCCCAGCACAAATGGTGATGGGATAACTACAGTTATTTTTCTGTCTAGGGTGATAAGGGAACAATAACTGATGACACGAATGGCATCTAAGAAAAGTTTTATTGGCAGCCATTCAAGAACACATTTCTCCAAACATGAAAAATATCAATATGCAGCTAAAAATAACGAGTTTCACAGTTAAAGCAAAAAAAATGTTTAAGTAATCTTAAAATGGTGTCAAATCAAAAAGAATAAAGAATTCAAAGTTACTACTAAAAATATCAATAAAGTGGGAGTAAGAAAGAGCTATCAGTTTTATGGCTGATTGTCATAGATGCTCCACGCTAGTTCCATAGAACAGAACACAACAGTCCATTTTCTTTTGCTTATTTCATCTTTAATTTGAAGTGACTTCAAGTCTGGACGTATAAGCATCACAGCACTTGATTTCTCTCTGCAAGTAACATGTGCAGAAATGAATCCTGGAATTCATCAATCAAGCTATAGTTTAGATTTCCTTATTCTGAAGGATGTATGGCAAAATGAAGGCATATTCCATTAAAGACAGAAAAAGAAACCACCTTCTGCCCCCTCAAAGCAACCGTAAGGAGATTAGAAATACACACCACTGAAAAATTTCTACTATAAAGTCTTTAAGCTGCAAGTGAAAGCAGAAGTTATTCTACTTTAGATACCTAACTTTTTGCCACATATGACAATGATTGGTTATTTTTGTACAAAATATCCTTGAATACATACAAAATAGCTAAATCTCAAACCCAACTTTACTCAATGATTACCCTCAGTTTCGTTTTAAGGAGAAATGATAAATATTTACACTATACATCAGAGGTTTCCTTTCCGGGCTTTTAGACAAGTACTCCTTTTAAACTCATTTCTTATAATCAGCCCCCGGCTCATTATATCATATTTGACCAGACGAAAGACCAGACATTTCCAAATTATAGACTGTTTTGTGAGCTGTTTCCTGAAGAGGCACCATACGATTTAACATGAATCAAAAAGGGAAAAAAAACCCACCATTGCATTTAACATGAATTGAAAAAAAGGTAGTGTAAAAAATACTGTATATGCAAGAGCAAGTTAAAGAAGAAATTAGACCTCTTACTGAACAGACATATGCATTCACATATTTTGGACAGCTTCTCACCTTTTAAAGGCTGAGTCAAGGGAATTACAAAAGAACGGATGGTAACTTGTGCAGAGACATGGAAGGCACCGCTGTTAGCAGTTAAACCTACTCTTGAAAAATTAGTTATTGCTACTGAGTCGTTACATGACTATCACCTGGCTCAGAGATGATGTTCCACATTTGTCAGAAGGAGAAGCAGGGAGAGGGTGAGAGCAGAATTTGAAGAATAAAATCACACTGAATTAAAGGCATCTCATGAAAGTCAAGCGCTACAATATTTTGGGGAAAGATAAAAGGCAAAAAATTAAAAAGGCAAATTAGAAAGAACACATGATACAAATAACTGCCTAAGAATGATAAAGGAAAACGTACTTGGTGAAGAAATGAAGTATTATGTTTGAGGCATAATAGAGGCGTACACTGGAACAAGTGACATTTATTTTGGTCAACTTATTGGGAAAGCAGCAGGTGATTATGATAATGTCACAAGAATTTGATGAGGCATACCTAGGAGCTCAGCAAACACTGCACAAAAGAATAGAGGAGACTCGGTCTAGTATAAGCTAGAAGTGACTGATTTTTAGCAGACAGATTATAAAACTTTGTATTTTCCCCCAGGATTTGTTCTCAAGAGAAACAGTCTATTACAACGTGTTTGCATCCTCCCAAGCCATACGGCGTGCAAGTTCACGGAGTCTGGTTCTCAATTTATTCAAGCAAAATGTCAGCCAGCAAAAAAAAAAACCAAAACGTCTCTAGAGAGCAGCAGAGCTGCCCCAGGAAAGGAGAATTTGTACAAATAAACTATTTGCCTCCAAACACTCCAGTGCCCTGTACTCTTGTTCTGTCCTTTGCCTTCCTCCCGAGGCAATGCTTTTTTTGGGAAGGCTCAATTTCAGATCTGCCAGCCAAAGCCACTGCTCCAAGGCTACAATCCCCTTTAAAGCTCTCAGTCTGTTGATTAACAGTCACTTGGACATTTCTAATATATTTCCAGCAATATCGATCATCATAAAACAAGCTGGAAGCAGTAAAGTCAGTGTCATTGGGAACCCCAGGATGCACCACAGCAGTGCTGCAACAAGTAGAGATTTTCTGTTGTGGATATTACAACTTGTGGAAGATATAGACCAAAGTGCTGAGCTGGTGGCATTGCCGGGAAATGCTGACAGTACTCTGAAGTTTGGCTTCAGAGATGCAACACGTCACTGTTTGGAGATGGAAATTATGAAATGCATTCTCAGCTCAAGTGTAAGAATTCTGGTTTTATTGAAGAATCAAAAAACAATGTCATTGTAATTATAAGATACTTTTCATTAAATCCATCTTCTTACTTAGAAAAGTGAAATTTGATAAACTTCATTTTCTAGGGGGAAAATATGTGAATTGAAAAGAGAATTCCACCAGTTCTAAAATGGCACATTTTTTCTCTATATTAAATAAATTAAATTCTTTTAAAACACTGACATATTAAAACCCAAAATAAAAGACAATCACTGTAAAGCAAAATAAACACAATCACTGTTAACACATGCCACTATCTCCTTCATAATGTTTATCTGCTATAAGCATCTAGTTTTATTAAAAAGCAAATCTTAATTATGAATGCATTAAGAAATAATTTTTGCTTCTATTTCTTATATGCTTAAGAATTAGAGGACTACAAGTATCATGGAATCAAATTATTGATAAAATAACTATGAAACAGAGCCTATATCTACACACTAGTAATTAACTGGCATTTCACTGGTCTACAGTGAAAAGTGAACTCCCCTGAAGTGCTTTCTCCTCACTTGGCAGCCCTTGATAAAACAGCGCTGTTCCCTGGGTACAGCTTAACGATGTTTTTTGGCCGTCCTCTACAAACTCTGTCAGTCTCAGTGTTTTTTCTAGTCATTTTTTCAACCTTTGTAATGACAGGATATAGCCTTGCTTGCCTGGTTTGGTGGGGGTTTTTGGTTTGGTGTTCCTCCCCCCCCCCCAGCTTTCATTTTGGAAATATCTGTATATTTATACAAATTCATATTTATATTGTATTAAATTTATATTTAGTTTCTAGCTTAACTAGAGAGATAGGTACACAGGCATGAACATATGTATCTAGCTCGCTCGTTCTCATTTCCAGTTTGCCTCACACTCTTTAAAAACAGTGACGCAATAAATAATTTCTCACAACCAAATCCATTTTTTGTTCCCGGCCTCCTGCCTACTCTTCCCCATTACTCTCACCCATCCGGTATGTTCCCTGTGACATTACTAGCACCTGCCCCACTTCCACCGCCCTGCAATGAACAAGGCACAGCCCGATGCATACCCCTCTCTCTGCAGGAAGGCAGAACGCATAGTCTCATCCACCCTCACCACCTCTCTCCCTACATCCACGCCAAGGTGTAGCACCTCCTAATGTCATTTGGAGGTAGGGCCCCACAGCCCTTCCCCGCACAGCTTCATTCCCAGCAGTTACCAACTGGGCAAGGTACATGTCACAGATGCAGGAAAGCTGAGCAGGAGAAGAGATTCAAGGGAAAGGAAAAGATGACCATAAGATGCCAGCTCCAAAAAGGTTGGGAGATGCTGCTTTGCCTTGCTCTATTGGCAATGCACCTTTTCAATTATTCATAAACATTTTCATAGCATTTGTTTATGTATAGGCATCTGTTAATAGGGTCATAAGATCAACATGTTTCCTTCTATAATTTTCCTCAAACCATATACTCTGTGCATTCAACAGGTAAAAAATACATTAAAATTATACTGGAATTATTAGTTAGTACTTAAATGGCAAAAAACATGAGCCTTTCTGTATGCAATACTTTACAAAGTATGAGAAAACCATAAAGGCTACTGACCTACCATTTGCCATTTAATCGATTAAAGGCAAATGACTTCTCAAAAAGCAATACTATCCTCTAAGCAGCACAACTAGCTTTTCTTGAGGATGTTTGGATCAGATGTTGGACTTGCCTGAACACACCGAAAAGCCGCCTGACCGCTGTTTCCTCCAGTACAGGCTGTTTATACTCCTTCCCACTCTCTGCAGTTCTAGCTGTACTCTAAACCACAATGCACTGCCACCCTCTTGCACAACACTTCCAGAAGCAAGACCATCCCAATATTCTGGTGTGCTGTGCTAGGTTCTTCTACCCAGGCCATTTAAGGAGGACATCTTCCCAGAGTTCACCAGTACTTAAATAGTACGGATAGACACAGCAGATCTGTGAGGAGGCAGGAACATAAGTGCATTAGAATTTCCTCCCATGCTTAAACTGACAGCATGAAGCCTGGAGAAGTCAGTTAAGCACTCAAGTGTCAGTTCTTCAAACCAAGAAGTTTGGTGCTGGGAATCAGCAAAGAACATGCAAGTCTTCCCAGGCTTTTGCAACCAATTGGCACTTTGACCAGACAGATGCACTGATGCCTGTTGAACGTTAACCAAGTTACCATATGCTGTGGGACTGTGGGCAAAGTTTTGATTGCCATGGAGAAAGTGAAGGCGCTGAATTGGGAGGAGAAGGGAGTACTTAACTCCCAAAATATACAGTATTTGTAATAAACACTCTTCTCAGTTGAAGATTTCTTTAAAAGAAGCCGCTGTCTGATACAGTAACCTGTCAATTAGAGAAATTTCTAAGACAAGCAACCATGAAATGGTCACAACCTTCAAATGGTTGTGACCAACTCAAAACAACAGAAAGATATCTAGCTGTAAGTATGTGATTCAGCCTCTCTTCCAGTTTATTTCTGAGAAGACAAAGTATGAAAACCCAGTTTAAGCATAAATAAACTTTATGTGGGATTAAAGATACACAGAGCAGAATGAAAACGGGAAGTACTTAGACATTATGTCGAGTGCTTTAAGAAACTTACTTTCCTGTTGAAAATTCTTTAAGAACCATTTCTGCAACCAGACTTGAGCAAGTTATTTGCAGGGAACAATTTACTCATCAAATTTAGCCTGGATTTGCCCCTAAATGAAAACGAGCTAAAAGAATTACATTACACAGAAATAGCTTTAGCTAATCCTTTATAATGCACCAGGGATATATGCAAATTAATTTGCTTCTCAAAGTTTAGAACATTGCATAGTGTAAAATCATTTTATGATTGTCTGGCAAATTGTTGTAATGTTCGTTTATGCCTGATAATGTAAATTACAAAAAAATGCAAGACTTTAACAAACAGTATGCCAAGGGGACTTATAAAAACGTTATAATTTGTTCAGTGTAAATGAAGAGAATCAAGTCATGTAAGGATGAATTATTATAAAATATCAGGAATATCTGCAGCATCTCTATGGAAAAGCCTCTACAGGGAAATTCCATATAAGTTATCTGAATTTTTTATTTATTTATTTCTTTTTAAGTAGCCCGTCAGTGGTTCATACAGAAGCTGCTATCTGGAGGTCTCCTGGAATATCTTCCTTTGGGATCACCTACCTACAGTAAGTATTCCTGATGGAAGCCAGGTTTATACAACAATGATGATTTCCCTCATGAAGAAAACCCAGAAGCTACACTGTCTTTATTTGACCATGAAAGGAAGAAGGGAAGAAAACACCTCCTTCTCTGAAGTATTTGTGTACCAGTACAACAGTTAAGCACCACCAACCACACAGCTCCAAGCAATTCCCTGGTACATAACATACATTAGTTAGAGCTAACGGTTAATGGAGATGACAACTCTAAACAGTGGAATACTAATTAAACTACATCATCTTTAGAATGAGTACTCCTGCAAGTGACTGCCATCAGCTGCAGAGTGATCTATCAGCCTAAGATGACTTGGTATTGATTAAAAGAATAAACACCTGAAGTCACACTGGCATCCCACTGAGCTGAAAGAGCCTCCAGAATTCTTCCTGGTGACAGGCAGTACAGAAATGAGGAGTTGTTCCATAGAGTCGCAGCTTTTTTGTATAAACTGAAGTAGAAAGACATCAGAACATCAAGCACGGCCACCAGAGGCACTCCAAGATAGCCATCTTGGAGAAAAGAGTCAGATATCATTTGCAGTTAAAGACAGCAAAAGAATTTGATAGTATGATATATACTAAATTATGACCTTAGATCTTTGTTTCTGCTTATCTTTGCAACTCTACAGCAGTTTGATAACTGAACGACATTTAGTAATATCAATATTTTTACCATTATGTGTCTATGATACACATTAGAAAAAAGCCCACAGAACAATACATGGCCGAAAAAGAAAAATCTTTACAACTTCTCCGCTTCTGTGCAAACGCATCAGAAATTGAGCGCACTTCTACATGTTCCTAAACCATCTTTTAGATTATATACATTACTGGAAACAAATGCAGTAGTGTTTACATCATAATTCAAGGCCAGAGTAACTCCATTTATTGCTACATAATGGGCTCTTTCACACATGTACTTGTTACGTCTTATGGTTAGCCCCTAGAAACAGAATCATTTTCTAAGAAAGGAGCAAACTCTTCCTCCTTCTCTCCCTCACCCATTTTGCTTGGATGGCTAAGATTTCAAAGCTAAATGTACACCAAATATAAAATTGTAGAGAAATCAGGAAGTGAGAAATACTATCTAGATATTAAATAGGTAACGTACCAGTGACCTTTTGGTTTGCATTTAGGTCAACATCTGCTTGGGCATCTCCTAGTCCTGAGTCACTTCACGTTGATGAAATACAGTTTATTCCACACGATATTTTCTTCTATGCCAAGTGTCACACAATGATTATGATGAAAGCAAAGACTGCATATGTACTGATATTAATCAGCAATTATTAAAAGACAGGTCCCCATGATTACTGCTTCACAGACATGAAAATGAATTCATTACTAAGAGACCGTTGCCACCGAGTGAATATCTGATCAGCTTTGGCAGATCAAAAAAGCATATTAAATGAGTAATCAAATGATAAAGCATATAATTTGTATAAATTACTAAAGGACAACCTCCCCTTCTGATTGAGATTGTTTACGTAGTTTCACACAGCAGGCAAATCCTTTGTTACCGTGAGTCACACTCGCGAAGGGAGTGATTGTTAAGAGAGACTGGAAGAGATAGTGACTCAAATAAGAGGTTTCTGTATTCTGCCTGATGGTTCCATAGCACACAACTACAGCCTATGATTAGATTTTAACTGAATAGTCTTTTGACCCACACCACAATACTTCTATTTAAAAAAAAAAAAAAACAAACACAGAAAAACCCTGAAAGACCTCTCGGTATGGACTGAGAAGGCAATCCAAGATATTCTATAACAAAAGCAGAGTACACCTATATTCTGTGATGTGTTTTTGTCAGATAGTGCAGCACATCATTACTTTTAGAAACACTCAAGACATCGTAATGAGCCAGCCCAATATAACCCCCAAAAAAAAGTTTTTTCAGGCCCCAAAATGTATTGTTTGATATTTAGACAGTTCACAGAAATGGGTGGGCTTTTCTTCATAACAGAAGTTATTATGAAAATCAATAAGCCACTACAGTATTTCATAAACAGGCAGCATAAAACTGAGAATTACTTTTTCAAAGAATTACAGGTTAATTTGAGACAGTAGCCACAGCTTGCTGGCCACTTATTTACCACATTATAGAAAAGAAATAGCTGGCAGCAAGGAAGTTGCTGTAGAGATTTGATTTCATAGAAACTTGAACATATGTTTAAGAAAAAAACCAAAATCCTATGTTTCCTTAAAACTGATACAAAATTTACTGCATATGCTCCAGAAATCTTTTCAGCATGTCTTGCTTATATCTGAATACTGGCCAGCAAGTTGTGTCTTCAGTGACTGATATTTTGAATTCATCCAAATTTAGAAATGGTCCACTTCCTGATGAAGGAACATTTTCCAGATTTTTTTATTATTGGGCATGCCTCTTGTGGATAATGCTTTCTTTCCTGTGAATATCCTCAACAGCCATGAGAATATTATTATTCAGTCTGATGATTAGGAAGCTAAACCCTAGATTTTCATTTTTCAGAGAGGCAAATAAGGTGCACAGAAACTGGCTGAATTTATCAATTGAATCAGAAAATTATTTATCAGATCTGAAGGTAAATCCCCAATATTCTGGTTGCTGGTCTTTGGTCCAGTTATACATCCACTTTTAATTTAAAAAGCTCTTGAACTTCTGCAGTTCAGCTAAAACATTATAATCTCCCCCAAGTCTTATCCTCACACATAATTACATACTTATATGCAAGCATCATTATGGGTAGATTTTTACTAAGAATAATACAAAAATTATATTATATCAACATTAACTATTTCAAATTAAGAAAATTTTTCTGCTCCTCCTTAATATCTTTCTTTGTATACTTTGCTAGGTACCTTGTTTTGGATGTTTTTGATTATCAGTGTAAATAACGCTTTTGCATATGTAGTACCTTTGAGACCCAGTTGACCATTATTGTTTATTCTGAGCACAAGTGGACAAAGATATTCACGTTGGCTACTGCTTCAGTTAAAATGCAATCAGGATATAAATATAAGTTTGCATGAAACTGCCAATTGTGAACATCTTTAGAGATGAAAACTTAAAGATATACATGGCTGAATATGCTGCAAATACAAGTTCCCAACGAACAAAATAAAGTTGTATATATAAATAATTTTGAAGCTACAAAATTGAGTGTGTGTGAAGAATGGTAAAAGTTAAACAAGTAGTAATTTTTTTTTATTGACAGAGGGGGACTAATTTGTTCTGGCTTCTCTACAAAACCAACATGAAACTAACTGAGTAGGTTCAATTGGTAAAGTTCAATTATTCCATTGCTATTTCAATTCAGTTAAAGTTTTATTAATGAGTAGCATTCAGTTATGCTGTTTGTTACAGAATCATTGCACCCTGTCCTGGTTTGAGGTAAAACAGAATCAGTTTTCTGTTCAGTAATCTTACTTTGCAGCTAAGCCTCTAACTCACTCAACGCTCTGAAATTAATGGCATATTTTTAAGACTGTAGTCTGCTTCCAGAGACTCATAAAACCTGATTATTTATAATTTATGCCAAGGAATGGTATGTAGAAAGGCTCTTGCTTATACTTAATTGCTATAACAACAAACATCAGTTAACTTTGTTATTTGCCCCCTTTGAGGGTCAGAAGCAGAAGAGGATAGAGGGATTGCACCCGTGGGGAGGAGCAGACAGGACAGGTGACCCAGAAGTGGAGTATTCAATCCCATTTGCCTCATGCTCAGTATAAAAGCTGAGGGATCAAAGGGTCAGCCCTCTTTCTTCGACAGCCAGCGTCCAAGGAGGACTCTGTTCGTTTGCCTTCGATCCTGATCCATGTATTCCTGAATCCAGATCCAGAATCCAGCTCCCATCCATCACTGAGTCCAGTCTGGGACTTTCCCCATGCCTGTCAATGACTTGATCGTGATCCCAGGAGTTTGATGCTGGTTTTGTATATACGTATGTTTCATTATTTTATTATTAATATTTCATTAAAGTAGTTTACGGGGTTTTTTTTAAACTCCTAAGTGTCTCTCTCTCCCTCCTCTCCTTGGAGAGAAAGGTGGGGGCAGAGCATCTGTCATTCGTTTCAGTGGCCAGTGTGGCCCAAACCATGACACACCTAGTAATCCACAATCTGTAATGAATCTTAGAAAAGTCAAAGGATTAGTATAAAATTGGTATCTTCCTCCCCACCCTCCCCAATGCCCAGGGCAACCTGGAAGTCCAGTCACTGACTTTGGCTTCTTCTGATGCTCTATACCAGACCAATTTTTCTTTTTCTCAGTGTTTCTTTACCTTCTTAAGCTCTCCCTACCTATTCCCCCAGGATGGTTTTTCTGTCATAAATGATGTATGCACAGGCCTGTAACACCACACTGAAGCAAAGTGAGTATCAACCGTATTAAGGAGATCAAATACACACAAATTCACTAAGCTAAAAATTGGCTCAGAAGTTCTGAATTTTAGCAAATACTTGAAAACAATTTCTTGAGCATAAAATATTTACAGAAAGTTCTACTTTCTGTGAGTAACTTTTTTTACTGTCGCAGCTTGGTACATTGCAACTTAGAATTTTTGTAAGATTGATCGGCAAAGTGGCATTCCAGTTTGAAATTATAGGCATGTATTTTATTTTCATCATTTCACTTACACTAGAATAAAGTAATTACTCCACTAAAAAGTAGACAATTATAAAATTAACATGAAGTTTTCAGACTCTGAAAAGTCATATACTAGCAACATTGGTCATACCAGGTTAAGTGTACAGTCAAAGCCAATTACCAAGGCACTCTACAGTCAGTGGAGGCTGAAGGACATCAGATGACATTTTGTTCAGCAGATGGATTAATTAGGTAGACCGAATCTGCCTCTTAAAATGCCTGATTTTCTCCCCTAAACACAGAGGGAGTCCAGGCAACTATCTTAAACTAACCTTACAACTTTCAGACAGCTGAAAGTAACTGAGATAAATGCTATCCTACCAGTATGACTTTTAAAGAATAAGTAACCTCACTCTTCCCAAAATTCACAAGTCCCTATGATTAATAACGCTAATAGATTTTCATAATGATGATCAAGTGCCTTTTTCTGCAGAAATCCATGACAAGTAGGAGTAGCATACACCATCACTATTCAAAAGAGCTTCCGCAGCCCCGAGACCACAAGCAATTTCTGGATAGCTAATGCCATATGAAAAGTAGTTTCGTGATTTAATCATTAGTAATTAACAATAACGTTAGTCTTTTTTTAATGTTAAAAATGAGACAAACTTTGTTTACTGCTACATAAAAAAGATGAAATGTATTTGCCCAAAACAAATCCTATTCATTTGTTGCATTCATGCACAGGAGAGTATTAACTGCACCAGTGTCTGGTAACAGTTAAACTGTGATAGTTACTGAATTCAACACAAAGACATTTCCAGATGTAAACATCTGAATAGTACGTGGAGGATAATTACAGAAAACCTCATGCCATCACCCCATCACAGAGCAGAAAAAATTGCTGCTTTCAAAATATTCCCACTTTGCCAATTAGTCAATGGTTATTCAAAGTGGAAATTCAGTAACTACTCTCAACACCAGAATGTCATTCTTACATTTAAACAGACCTAAAACACAGAAGTTGTATTGCCTGCATCTAGCACCTTATGCCAAGACACACAAGCCCCAGTAATTATAGGTACTGGTATTTTAATTGATTCTCATTAAGAGCTACTAAACTGGTGTGCAAATAGCAACCTGTTTTGCCTATAGATCTGTCAAATTAGACAGTTCCTTTGAAAATGTATTTCACCCCATTTGTAACTTCTCTAGGTATGTTCCTTTTCTAACTAGCAGATACAAATAACAAGTGTGCCCTAAATTGAAAGATCCTACTAAGAGAGACCAGACTGACTAGAATCACACCATCCCTCTGGCATCTGATTAGAAGGCTCCAAAAACAACCACAAAACCATTTTAAGAATTTTATATACAAGCCCATGTTGCACCAAAAAGATTAGGAAATGAAAGTTAGAAGCAACTGGTAATAGCTGGTATCACTATGTGTATTAAAGTGCTTTCCAACAGGAGCCCAGATTTCTGTTCCACATAGGTAAAGTACACTGCTTCAAGGAGCTCTCCATGTCCATGCCATATGCTGTAACATAAGAGCCCTTGGTATGCCTTCTAGTTTATTTTTTTCATTAAAGAGTCACCTACTGTAGTGCCAGGACAAGAGCTAGGAAAGGGGCATCTGTCGCTTTAGCATCAGGATTCAGAAGTCATTTATAAATAAGAGTCATTAAATACGTGGAAAATATAGTCAAACTCTTTACTATGCCTGACTAAAATAAGGGCTTCTATTTTAAGATCTATTTTGAATTAGAATTTAATACTTTCTATTCTCTGCCTTCAGTATAAATCACACCAAAACTTTAAACACCAGTGAAAACTGGAAACTTTCCACAGCCTTTCATGAGCTCTACATTGGACCCTTCCATTTTTGGCATCACTCTTGGTTATGTTTCCCCAAATGCTATCAGAAAAGGTTTCATACAATAAGCCTGTTATCAAACCAAGACAACAACCCACAGTAAAATCACCCCACCAAGGAGTTTTGAAGTCATTATAACAAGTTTTAATTGATCACATAGCTCCCCTTTCACATGGCTAGTCCATTGGTGAATACAGGAGTGACACGGACACTGCACGTCAAACACCTGATCCGAGTGCCGCTTCCCAGATCAATGGCACCCACCGACATGTCTAAGCAGCTCGGCACAGTTTAGCATTAGGGTTTTAGATGACATTAACATGTAATCTTTGGCTCTTTCTAAGGCTTTGAAATATTTTCTGTAGGAAAGAGTTCCTTGGTGAGGTGGCCACTCTCCAAATCACTTCTTACATCCGTAAGTGATAGACGGGAGCCAAGTTCAGTAAGAATTCAGTAGTTTCCAGCCTAAAAGACAACTGAGGATTTGCAGTGATACAATACCAAGTACTCACTGATCCCTTGCACATCTAAGCATAACAAAAAAAGGCTAATTTTAAAGAAAGCTTAATAACATCCTTAGATGTTATTAAGATCATGCGCGCTCTGTCAGGTGCGGCAGTCCAGATCCCAGAAGGAACTGGAAAATGCAATATTGATCTAAAACCAGAATATTCATCAACAGTATTGGAAGCATCAGCTATCTAATTAAGTGATTAATCAGAAGCAGTATGACGCCTTTAGCATAAGCATCTGGGAGATGTTGAACTTTCATTAACAATATTTGCATTTATAGGCATTGTAATATATACTGACAGAACTGACACACTGGCTGAAGATAGAAAAACATGTTTACAAGCTTAAGAAAACTATTTTCAACTATCAAAAATATCTTATTGAAAAAAGCATGAGAGATTGAGGGCTCATAAAAGATACGCACAGTGAATTAGGAAAGAAATATATTTAACTGAAAGCAGTTGAATTAGCAACAACAACAACAAGGCACATCTTACCAAAGAGAAGACATTTTCTTTTCTAAGCTTTTCTCTTCCTGACACT